>BPLR01019096.1:0-32046 GCA_021605095.1 Caerostris extrusa | reverse complement strand
GCTACGTATTGCTATAATGCTAAAAAGTGTAAGGGACTGTACATTGGAACTACACTTCATATAAATCTTCAAGGTGATTCTCATTCAAAATACTACTACATCAGTAGATACATTGACAGTGTTAGAATGAATACGGAGCAACTATGACCGACCAGGTAACCATTTGAGAATAATCTGTTGAGGTTAAAGGCAAGACGTCTTAAGGATTGATGCGATCAATCTCTATCTCAACCCTATCAATCCCATTCTCTTCAACCAACCAACCAGCGGACGGTGATGCTGTGTTAGCAGTTTGGGCCTTTCATCTGATCTTGCCTCAACTTGGTGTACCTTTGGTTTACAGAAACTGTTATTCCACCGATAAGTGTCTGCAAAATCGTGGATGCTCAGCATATTTGAAAATTTTGCATAATTTGAAATAATTTTGCAGAGCAGATGGGATCCTTTTGTCTGATATAACCACACACCACTTTCAGTTCGACACAGTCCTCCAGTATAGGGAGGACTGTGTCATGGCTCCCTAACAGGTTACAATGTAATGGAATCTCACGGCTGTAAAGTATGCAATGAATCTTCTAATTGGCCATACATCATAGACAATGTAACGGAATTTACGACATGAAAAGCTCTCCAATTGAATATACAACTTTGGCAATGTAATAGAATTAACAGCTTTAAAATTCCCCCAACTGGCTTTCCATTATAGAATGTAATAGAATGTGTTGTAAAAAATCCTCTAGTTGGCTACGGATATTTAAGAATGTAATAGAACTTAAGACAATCTATCAATTGGCTATATATCATAGACGAATTAACGATTGTAAAATTCCTCCAGATGGTTGTACAACATAGACAATGTAATGGAATTTACGACTGTAAAAGTCTTCCAATTGGCTAAACGTCTTCAACTATGTAATGGAATTAACGATTGTAAAGTCCCTCCAGATGGTTATACAACATAGACAATGTAATGGAATTTTACAACTGTAAAAGTCTTCCAATTGGCTAAACGTCCTCAACTATGTAATGGAATTAACGATTGTAAAATTCCTCCATGGTTATACAACATAGACAATGTAATGGAATTTACGACTGTAAAAGTCTTCCAATTAGCTAAACGTCTTCAACTATGTAATGGAATTAACGATTGTAAAAGTCCTCCAGTTGGCTATACATCTCTGACTGTATAATAGAATTTCCTCTGTTAAAGTCCTCCAATTGGATATACATCTTTGCAATGTAACGCAATTATTGGTTGACAAGAATCTTCCGATTGGTCAGAGGAATTGCAATGCCGAATATGACAAAAATAAATCACCTGCAATTGTCACGTGTTTTATACGCAACTAACTGTAACTACTGTAACTGTTAGTTAACACTCAGTAGCAGTAAAAAATTGAATCGCTTGGTACAAATGAATCTGCATTGAAGATTTTAAGTTCATCAGATATGTTTTTGTGTGTATTCTTTCCGAAGGAGTATACAATGTTCGATATGTAAGATTTTATTTCATATAACATATATAAACATTATTTTTTATTCATTGCAAAGTTAAAATTTGTATTTCTTTTCGTATATTTGCAGATGTGAGCTGTGTGGACGATGGCGATCATCAGGTGGAGCCCAGCACTGTCTGTTGGCCTCTGGAGGGGCGCACTTGCCCTCCGCCCTACGGTCGTGCGAGATCACGTGCTCCTCGGGCTGCGTGCTGACCACCTGGAGTGCCTGGTCCCCGTGCGGTTACTCCCACGACTCCACCCGAACTCGACGCAGGGAGCTCGTAGGTAGTGAGTGATAGCGTAGATCCCATTCTTAAACACACCAGGGCCGTCTTAACCACTGAGTAACTTGAGCCCCGGCAAAAGACCACTTTAAATAGCTTACATATTTAGCAATCAGCGAAAATATTAGAACCTAGTTATGAAATTGCCTGAAAACTTAGTCAAAAGGATACTGATAAATCTTAAGAGGGTGAATTTTGCCCAGCCAAGCATTAGTTCCTGTCATTGCCAAATGGGAAAAGACGATGAAAATAAAAAAGTTTTATTCATTAGTTAATAAATAAATATACAACATATAATAAAGTAGATAATTGGATAAAAAATACGAAATATGCTTTTTGCCTTGTAGCACAGTGTTTTTAAGACAGTCCTGGTTCCATTCGCCATAACTACACTATTTCATATACAATAATTTATCATATGATTGTTTTTCTTTAATTCATCTTGCTTTATCCATGATTGAAATAGTATTGCACTGCTGTTTTTAATTAAATATATTTTAAAAAAAATTGTATAATGTGTGTTAGGTATACTAGTCAGAATATGCAAAGTAATGTAATTTTGAAAAATAAAAGTTATTGCGGATTATCATCTAATTTTTTTTTCTTGATGTTGTGCACATTGAAATTTAATATTGTTTCAATTGAAAACCTTTAACCAACCAAACAAAGTTTTAATTAATCAAAATTACCTTTTCTCCTATTATTCAGAAGCGTTTGAATTCATCTGATTTAGCCCTTTGCCAATTTTCATGTAACAACTGGTTGGACAGTATCTCATTAATATTTACACCGACATCACTGCTTAATTAAAAAACTGTGCTGCATAGTAAAGGATTTTTTTAATTGTTTTCTGAATCATAATCGCCTTTTCGCTTTTTTTTTTTTCACCAATATAGGATCTCTTTCGGCCAATGAAGACTGTGGAACCACATTCAAGTTGATTGAAGAAGAGAAATGTCCTGCTATACCAGAGCAGTTGGTTTTTAGAAGAAGAGGGCAAAATCTCACTGGTTATCCTGCATCGTGGAAGACAGCAATGCGACCTCTGTGTTCAACGGACAGGTGGTGAAGCGTGATTGCGGATATCGGTATAAGTTCAATATGGAAATCAATGTAGACTGGAACAGGGACCAGGTATGTACTGGTTCATGTTCTATGTACTATATGTGAAACGAAAATTCACACTTTATAATTTTACGATTTTAAATTTGTAGTGTGCAGGTTGGGCAATCCGATTGTAAATGGGGTGTGGTTAGGTTGAGATACTGGAGGCACAGGTTGGAACTCACCAACTTCATTTGTACACACAAAACACCACACGCAATATAATATTTAACACATTTAGAGAAAGGTAATTATAAATTCGTGGAAAAGACTCCACTTCTAAGCCGAAAAGCCGGATGCTCGGCTACGCGCAGGTTCTGCGAAATATAATTCCTTTCGGATGAGAGCTATAGACCATGGATGGGCAAACCATGGCCAGCGTGCCAACTCCGGCCCCCGGAAGCGTTTCTAAACAGCCCGCGGATAGAATTTTAATTTGCCGGTCAGAGGCAAATTAAAAGAAATATATATTTATATATTATTTTCTCTTTTACTTTGATTAAATATTATTTTTTTTCTTCCTCCTTTTCAAAGGATCTGATGATTTTTTTTTTCTCTATTTTTGTTCTACAAAACTAATCGACAGAAATAGCAAGCTCAGACAATCCCCAATCAATAAAAGTGTTAAAAGCGGAAGTTCTTTGTTAGTTATAAGCAGCTGTAGATTGGCGTAAAGGAACAAGTGTTTTCAACTATGAACCTTAGAAAGAATGATTTCAGAAGTCGACTGACAGATGAGCATTCAGCCTCGTCCCTTAGAATCAGTACATCTCCTTCGAACCTCAGTACAAAGGAACTTTTAATAATGAAATCGCAATTTCGTTCATCTCATTAACATATTTAAATTGTAACACTGTTTGTTAATTGTTTGTTGATTGTTTTAAAAATTTAAGAAAAATTTATCTTGGCCGCGAAACTTTTTTCTCGATTTTCGGCCCGCGACAGAAAAGTTTGCCCATTCCTGCTATAGACCAAAAATTCAGAAACAAAATTCTTGAAGCAATTTTATATAACACATATTTTAATATGCCTTTTATTTAGCTTGCTAAAAAGAATTGTTTTTAAATCTTAACGATTCCCCTGTTCTTTTTAGAAATGTCTATGGGTGCTTTTCCAGGACAAACCGTTTCGTTGTCTACAAAAAGTTGAATATTGAAATATAATTTGCTTTCGAATTTTAATTATGTAAACCAAAAATCGCACCAAATGCACTTACTTTCCTCTGAGCATGAAATTATTCCTTTTTCTTTAAGTGCATTTAAAAAAATAATTAAGTTGGTAAATCACGTTTCCTCTACGCATTGGCAGAGCACCCTCTGTAGCGTTGAGGAGAAATGAACAGTAGTCCCTTTTTGTCGTTATTGTTATTTGAAAACCACCAGTCGCTTTTTTAAGGGCACAATAAAAACATAATGATATTGTTAACCTATTGATTAACCTTTTTAACATATTGTTAACCCAATAAACCTTTATTTTCAATTATTTCTGTTTGTAAACATTCAATCACTTCTTGAAAGACGCATCATAACAAACACTTATGCACAACAAATAATTCAGCTATGACTTTGTAATCATGCTTCCTCCTACACATTGGCAAGGGCGCCACCTGTGGCGTTCCAGAGAAATGGTCAGTTGACCACGAGATTCTCACCCGAGAAGAAGCTCAGGGCGCTCCCGCCGAGAAACGTTTGGTTTATAGTCTCTCATCCCGAAAGGAAATAAGTTTAAAAACAACCTGCGTATATTAGTTAGTCCACAGACTGTCATCCAGAGAGGAAGTATATTTTGCACATCCTGGGCGGTGCCAAGTATTGGGTTTTCGGCTGTGAAGTGGAGTCCTTTAACGAATCTATAATTATCTGTCTTAAATGTATTAAATATTATATGTCCTTAATTGCACATGTGTGGTGTCTGTGCGTGTGTGAATAAAGCTGTGAGTTCTCCAACCTGTGCCTCAAATATCTCAACCCAATCACATCCAGTTACAATCTGGTTGTCCAACTTGCACACTACAAGATTTTGTTAAATAAATGTCTAATGAATTGCTAATTTTTGAAGTGTATGATGTAAAAATGAACATCTGATTCATAAAATTTCTGGGTCTTTTTTTTTTTTTTTTTTTTTATCTAATTTTAAATATACCAAAATATATGCCTTTTAAGAACTATCAAAAACTTTGAATAACTAGTTAATCCATCATACGACATATTAGTCTCCTCAGATCACTATCATAATTTATATATTTTACAAGAAAAGCTTAAAAAAAAGGTATAAAATATGCTGAATATATAGTAAATAATATAAAATAATGGCAGTGTCTTTTTTTTTTTTATCATAGATCAAGATAATTCCATGTTAAAATTGTTAATTATTTAAAATACCTAAAACTAAAAAGCTAAAAGCCTAACGATACGTAGTTTTTAATTCTTAAATATGTCTAATATATGGTAATTAATGGTATTTTTAATTCCTAAGGCATGTCTATAGTGCATATATGGTAATTATTATGAAGCAGATTTTAGAACGAGGCTAATTAGTAGTGGCACGTATAGCACTTAGCGACTGCTAGAATGTTAATAAATAAAAACTGATGTTATTGCTAATTATGTATTTTTAAAAAAGGATTTTTATTACTAGTAGGAGAACAAAAATTACGAGATTAAAATATATTTGTTTTATCTAGATAGTTATTTATTTCCTTTATCAGATTTTACTTTTCCTTACTTTTTTTTTTTCAAAAACTTTTCAACTCCTGAAAAGTTGCTTTTATAGTATTAAGTTAAACCAATTGTTGTCTTCTTTTCTGTTCCCATAAATTAACACACTTTCAGTTGATGTATATAAAGTATTTATTCACATTCCAACAATACGTATTCGAGCAACTGCCCGCCAACCACACTCGCGTTCCTTCTTCTGCCCTTGTTGTTACATTTTTCATCCCCGTAAAGACATTCGCCTTATATGGAGTTACAGGAGGAGGAGTTATGGAAGAGCCTCTTGGTCGTGGCGCCATCTATTGTCATTTATAATGACAAATAGTTTACACAATTAATGAAAAAGTTGTCATAAATATACGGTTGCAATTTCTATTTCGAAAGTTTAAATCAGTGATCCTAAACTTTACTAACCCCTTTTAAAAAAGAAAACCAAAATTAATCGGTGGAGCTCTGAAAATATTATCATTTTTAAACTTTACTTACACCTTTTATATAAATATAGAGAGAGATTTGTTAACGATATATACCTTTAAACCTCGAAATATACCTTTGTTAAACTTAAAAACAGAAGGATTTTAGCAAAAAATATGTTTCTATACAGGGTGATTCAACGGTCATGGAACATCCTTTGAGAGGTGGTACAGCTTCCTAAAAGATACATTTTTTTTGTATAGGCAAATAGGTCGGAAGTGATGTGTGAGGAACGATCACAAAAAATGAAACATGAAAAAAAAAAAAACATTGTTTATTACAGCATCATTGCAAAGTTTTTCTCTGCCTTTTTACAATAAATGGTCAAAATTGCGACCACCAACAGTAATAGGAGACACAGTCATAGGAGACCGGGCCTACGGCTTAAAGTGGATTCCGAACCACTACAACATCCATGGCACCGCCGGGATTCGAACCCGAAAACCTGGTACCGAGCGCCATGAGCACCCGCTAACACTGGCCCATTCAGGTCCCAAATTTTGTGAATGCCAACGGCACAACACTCGGCCAATTCAGGTATTCGCAGGTGGTCACCCACCCTAGTACTGACCGCGCCCAATGATGCTTGACTCCGGTGATCTAACGAGAACCGGTATATTTGATGCAGTGTTGTTTCATGTTTGAAACGGAATTATTTCTTTAAAAGATGATTCCAAACTTTTAGCTGCCGTTTTCATTAAAATTTGCTAAGACGGCAATGCAAAACTGCAACACATAACACAAAAAACAAAATTAAATAAAAATATTTACAAAATCATCCTAAAAGCTAGCTTGTTCTTTGCACCATCCATACTTACTGGCACCCTTCTGCTGTACTCTCCGTACTTCATGGAACCTTCACTCGGACACTCTGTACACCCCTTTATTTTTCTCCCTCCTCCCATTATCGGTTCCAAAGTCTAAGGAAGGGCCTGATGGCCGAATGGCTTAGCGCTCTGGCGTTCGGTACCACAGGTATCGGGTTCAAATCCCGGCTTTGCCATGGGTGTTTGTGGTTCGAATCCACTTTAAGCTGTAGGTCCTGGTCCTAATAGATCGTACAGCGCTGGGGGGCATTGGTGTCCGTGGCTTACCATCAAGTTACACGCGCCCCTGGGTAATGCAAAGTGAGTGACATCGGCGCAGCCCTTATGCCGAAAGATCACGGTCTATTTGTCAGCTGCATTAGAAGAAAAAATAGTCTAAGGGGAGAAAAAAAAACGCTCAAAGTTCAGTCTACCGAAAGGGTCAAGTCCATCCTTTGAAAGGGATGATCTATTAGCCTTGAGCTCTTCCCCTCGTTGTCTACATTTTTTCGAGAAAACATGGTGGATAGCCAGCCAGAGGACTTGATTATTGGATTGATTGGATCCTTGGATTTATTGGATAGCCAGCCAGAGGACTTGAAATTTGTCATGTGACTGGTGTTAATTTGGCTCGCTGTGCTTGGCCGTTGGGAAAATTTTGTTTGATGCATCTAAAGAAAACGAAAAAGGTGCAAATTTCTTTAACTGCAAAGCAATCTAAGTACAACAGAATAACTTTTTTTTTGTTCTAACACCGCTGGCAAACACTTAGACAGCTTGGTCTTTTGATGCCTTAAGGTAAGGGCGGCACAGATGTTACTCTCTTTTGCATTACCCAAGGGGCGCGTGTAACTTGAAGATACGGACGCGGAGTAACAATGTCCCCTCAACGCTCTACGATCCTATTAGGACCGGGACCTACGATTTAAAGTAGATTCCGAACGACTACAAACATCCATGGCACCGCCGGGACTCGAACCCGAAACCTGTCGTACCGAGCGCCAGAGCGCTAGCCACTAGCCCATTCAGGCCCGCAACAGAATAACTCTATCAAGAGTTTGTAAATGTGCTTCTAAAATTAATTGTCAAGTTGAATCTTATTCTGATGTTGATTCTTTCAAAAAACAAACTGTGGATGTACATGTAAAAATTATGGAGAATTATATACATTTTCTTAGCAAAAGAGGCACCATAAGGTCAGCAGCTAAGGCCATTCATGTTCCCAAATCTACTTTTATTCCGAATTTTGAAAAGCTGCAAAATCCACAAACCCATATCCATTTTAAGCTCACGCATACAGGAAAACCATGGATAAAGAAAGTATTGAAAATTCAGAAATTATCTGACCAATCAAACTTAAGTTTAGGGTAATAAATTAAATTTACTATTTAAATCTAGTTTTTTGATAATACTTGAATTTGAATGTTGCGATTTCCTTTTGCTACTATTATTACGCGACAAATTAATTTGATGAACTGCTGCTATTATTATGGTACAAATTAAGTTCATCAACTAAGTACTATTATTAGGAGCTTAACGACAGAGTGACTAGCACTCGGTGCTGCCTTCGCATTCGAGTCCCAGCGGCGAAATGGATGCTTTAGTGGTTCGGAATCCTTTTTCCGTAGGTCTCGGTCAAATAAGACTGTTGGACGTAAGGCTGACAACCCTACCCCTTAAAAACATGTTTCGAAATCCGTCTGTAGACAGATGGCCACGGTCCAACATGGACTGTGGTGCCCAGAATTAGTTAGTATTATTATTATGGGACAAAAAGAGTATCTTTTGCAATCAAAAATTGTTGGTAGCTGTCTTTGAATAGTCAACGAATAGTTTTTGTAAATTTTCTTGTTTTCTTTTTCTTTATTTTATGAAATTCCCCTTATTTTTTATGAAACCCCGCCCCCTTACATGCACAGGTGCATGTAAGGGGGCGGGGGGTTTGATAGTTCCACTACACACTAAGGAGCTACTGCCCTTATTGTTAATCAATGGTTTAAATGATCGGGAAATAGGGTGTGCGGCCAGATTTTATTGAATTTCCAAACTGATGTGGAAAAACATTCAAAGTGAGATGCTTAAATCATCCATGATTAAAAATTTAAAGAAGTGCTATCCTCACTGGAGCTCTAAAAGTGTCCCGTGAGTAAAAATAGTTTGCGAAGTGAGCGCATCACTCATCGGTTTCGTATTACTCATCACTATCGGTATTGAATTAGCATCCTTCACTGAGGCGCTTAATGGAATGAAAGAAAAGCTGCTCTTCATTCAATCACGAAGCGAATCGAAGTTGCGAATAATTAAAAACATAAGTCATCTTAGAGTCAGTTACGGTTACAAAGTGAATTTCTTTCAATAATATATAAAATTAAAATTAATTAATATAAAATCTCAAAACCCTTGATAATTAGATAAACCAATTTGATAATAATTTTTATATGCAATGGAAGCCTGATCGCCGAGCGACTAGCGCTCTGGCGCTCGGTGTCACAGGTTTCTGGTTTGATTACTGGTGGTGCCATGGATGATTGTAATGGTTTGAAATCCCTTTTAAACCGTAGGTTTCCTTCTAATAAGATCATAGAGCATTGTGGTAGTAGTGTTACTCGCGTCCGTAGCATATTTTGGTTAGTAGAGCATAGGACTACTAACCCATCGCCTTAAAAAAAGAAAACATCCTCTGTCTCGAAATCTGCCAGTAGAATAATGGCCTTAACCCCTTATAGGCAGCCAATGAGGGAGAAATATACAATTGATTGTTGATAAAATAATAAAGAAAAAAAAACTAAACACGCAAAAATTCTTGTTTATAAGAAGACTTTGCCTATAAGAACAACAAAGCTGTTGAAATGTTGAAATCCCTTCATTTGTCGAATAATGCAAAAAAATTTAATATGATTTGCCAATCCTTACAAATATAACGTATTCGTCATCTTCATCATCCTAACAGTCCCAGGGTGGACCAAGGCCGTCTGCCAGATTTCGAGATAGGAGATGTTTTCTTTTTATTGTGTAGGGTTGTCAGCCCGACGTCCAACAGTCATATTAGACAGGGATCTACGGTTGAAAGTGGATTCGAATCACTGCAATCACCCATAACACACCGGGATTCGAAACAGGCCCCAGAATATAATGTATTAGATTTGTCAAATTAATGATAATGATTCTTTGTGGATGATCATTTGTTTTGATTAAGTACAGTATATAAATATCTTGATAATAATATCTTGTAAATATAACCTGAAACAGTGTATATAAATATTGTTTTTAAAATAGAAATATTTTTACCGTACTATAAACCTCAGAAATAATCACCTTTATAAAGTTTCGTTGTTGATCCACTAAAGGAAAAGATAGAAAACCCCTATACTTCCACGTGGAGAATTTATTCCCTCGATGATAAATTAACTGCCTTAGGAAAGAAGATTCTACTTGAAAACCTTTTAGTTTAAAACTTGCTGAATAATCTAAACTGATCATTAATAAACCTTTTTCGTACCTCTATTTTTATCGAAAGAGAGGTTTTATTTATTATATAGAATAAAAGCGTTTTATTTTTCCAATAATCAGCAGCAACACCCTCAAGTCTCTTTATTACACGCAGACGCATATCCATCCATCTATATATGTATATATAACAGCCAGTAAATATTTTTATGGAATTCGAAATTCTAATATTTTTTTTTGTTCTAATGCAGCTGGCAAATACTTAGACAGCTTGGTCTTGGATGCCTTAAGGCAAGCGCTGCACAGACGTACTCACTTTGCATTACCCAGGGGGCGCGTAACTTGAAGATAAGCCACGGACGCGGAGTAACAATGCCCCGCAACGCTCTACGATCCTATTAGGACCGGGACCTACGGTTTAAAGTGGATTCCGAACCCCTACAAACATCCATGGCACCGCCGGGACTCGAACCCGAAACCTGTGGTACCAAGCGCCAGAGCGTTAGCCACTCGGCCATTCAGGCCCCCGAAATTCTAATATAAAAAACATATTAAAAATAATTTTAATCGCTTCAACAATTTCAATTTTGTTCTCAACATTTCATGACAATCAAAAACAAGTAATATAAAAAAAACTTTTTAAAAACAATTCCAACTTTTTCGCACAATATTGCAGAAAGACCTTTATAAATGATTTTCATTCATTTTTTTTTTAAGTTTATCTGGCGCCATCCATGGGTAGATATATGCAACTTAAATCTGAAAAAAACTAAAATTATTTCATTAAATTTAATTAATGAATTAATATTTGAAAAAAAAAACCGTATTAACATCCAGTGTCATCCACTACAAGTTAAAAAATGTATTTGAACTCGAGTGGATGAATAAAAAGTGTTTTATGACCGAATGAAAATTTGAACAAGATATATATAGGGGAGAGTGTGAATTAATAGTAGGAATAAAAAAAAAACATATTAAAAAACAATTTGAATCGCTTCAACAATTTAAATTTTGTTCTCAACATTTCATGACAATCAAAAACAATATAAAAAAAAAACTTTTTAAAATCAATGCCAACTTTTTCGCACAATATTGCAGAAAGTCCTTTATAAATGATTTTCATTCATTTTTTTTTTTAAATTTATCTGGCATATGCAACTTAAATCTAAAAAAACTAAAATTAATCAATTAAATTTAATTACTGAATTAATATTTGAAAAAACTCTTTAATATCAGTGTCATCCACTGCAAGTTTAAAAAAAATGTATTTAAACTTGAGTGGATGAATGAAAAGTATTTTATGACGGATTGAAAATTTGAACAAGATATATATAGAGAGAGTGTGAATTAATAGTAGGAATTGAAAAAAACATATTAAAAACAATTTGAATCGCTTCAACAATTTAAATTTTGTTCTCAACTTTTAATGACACTCAAAAATAAAAAACAAGCGATAATAAATCAAGAAGCAAAATCTCAAAATGGTGGCAGATGCGAAAATAACTGTAGTGTTATTTTTCATTCGTAATTCTTTAACAAACAATTGCGAGTGGCAATAAAAAATTAAGTTTTTCATTTAATTTAAAAGTCACTAATGAAAATTCTTTTCATAATTTTCGACTACCTACCAGAATAAATATTCTACTGATGTTATATTAACAGCATATAAAATGACGTCAATCACAAAAAATTCGCCAATCGCGAAAAGTAGACAATCGGGTAATATTTTAACGAATATATATACAATTGCAAGCAAAAAAAACTTTTAATTGCTCCACGGTCTGTATTAGAAGTATCCTTGTCAGTTTTTTGAAATTTCAATGTAAATTGAGGCCGTGCAGGAGGACTTATATAATTATATATATAAGTCCTCCTACGCACGGCCTCACTTACATTAAAGTCCTTCCTACGCACGGCCTCAATTTACACGGCCTCAATGTATAAAAGTGTGTGTGTTCCAGGTTTAAAATTATAATGTTTGAAAGTTACATATTCCAAATTCTGATTTTAATATTTCGTTGCAAAATTCGCATCAATTGTTTATTTTTAATTGTACAAAATTTTGTTTATTTTAACACACGCTACAAGATGGCGGCTCTGTTATAAGTTGTAAAAAAAAATTTTATAATGTTAATTCTCAATTTATTTTTCAAATGAACACTATTATGTTCTTAAAAATAAACTCTAACCGATTAAAGATGAAAAAAAAATTGTTGAAAATATTCTTGTAAAAGGACTGCTTTATTTAACCAATTTGTATTATATTTAAAGTAATTTTTACTTAAATCTCAAACCTATTTAATTCTGCCCGGATATTTTCCCTCAATAAAATCTACCAAGAAAAAAAACCCCACCCCCTCCCAAAAAAAAAATACTTTATTTTGTGTAATCTGAAACTCAGGGTCATATTTGCCAGTAATAAATAGAAGTGCAAAGAAAAAAACATAATACAATATTTGGATATAAGAATAAAATTCACTTAATAAAATATTAGAAAGTGCTTTTCTACCTCGCAAGAACAAATATCAAAAATACTCTGTGCAAAGCAACTTTTATAAGTATACACTGTATCTTTAGGCAATATATAAAAAAATTATCTCATTAATCCCAGACGTAACAGAACGCAAGTCGTATTAAGTCTGCTTTTTTGCAAAGAAAAAAAATATCGTTATTATATAAGAGAGAAACCGTAATGCTGTATTCGTGCGAGTTAAATGCTGTTAGATACTTACACAAACCAGAATATGTGGCCACTCTATTGCCTTCACAGCTATGGAATAAAGTGCTGAAGCAAAAAGAAGAATGCTGCAAGATGAATGTTCTTCCTTTTAACCTGCTTATAGGGGTGGAGGATTCTTATCAAAAATATATTCTCCCTGTTCCTGGTCTTTGTCAACGCCGAGACAGTCTTAAATAAAGAAATAAAAAGTGAGTTATTTCTGTGAGCTTTAATGCAGAGGATGCCAATTATTTACTCTCTAGGCGGAAGTTTTTAGATAAAGAACAGATGAAGAATATGACGGTGGATTTTGATGAAAAAAAAAGTTTTTATTTTCTTGGAAATATTCTTTATCATATTTTAGTTTAATTTGCGATATTGCTAATGTTTACTAATAATTTCTAAGTCTTCTTCTTTATTGGCTCAACAGCCCCATGGTAGGTCAAGGTCGTCTGTCTAGTGGCAGATTTCGAGATAGGAGAGGTTTTTTTACGGGTTAGGATTGACAGTTTTACGCCCGACGCTCTACAGTCATGATATTAGACCGGGCCTACGGTTTAAAGTGATTTCGAACCTTTACAAGCATCCATGGCACCGCTGGAACTCGAGCCCAAAATCTATGGCACCGAGGCGGGAGAAAGCTAGTCACTTGGCAATACATATAGAGAGAGAGAGACAGAGCGAGAGAGAATGTGTGCATATTCTTCACTTTTCTTTCCTCTAATTTTAATATTTCGTTCCAAAATTCGAACCAATTAATTAATTTTTTTAGTGTACAAAATTTATTTTTTATTCCCGTTGACAGATGGCGTCACTGTCATAAGTAGTTGTTAAAAGAAAATCTGTAGTATTAATTTTTAATTTATTTTCCAAAATAACACTACAGTAATTAATAACTACTACTAATAAAATTTTTAGAATGTAATTCTTAAAAATAACTCTAAAAGATTAAAGATGAAAAAATTGTTGAGAATACTTGTAAAAGAATAACTGCTTTACTTAACCAATTTGTATTATATTTAAGGCAGTTCTATTTTTAAAATCTCAAACCTTTAATTCTGCTTGGATATTTTTATCTCAATAAAATTTACCTAAGAAAAAGAAGAAAAAAAAAAACTAAATATACTTTATTTTGTGTAAACTGGAAATTCAGAGTTATATTTGCTAGCAATAAATAGCAGTGCAAAGAAAAAAAACAGAATACAATATTTGGATATAAGAATAAAATATACTTAATAAAATATTTAGAAAGTGCTTTTCTACCTCGCAAGAACAAATATCAAAAATACTTTGTGCAAAGCAGCTTTTATAAAGTATACATTGTGTCTTTTTAGTCACGACACACTATATGTAAAAAAATATTATCTGATTAATCCCAGACCGTAACAGAATGCAAATCGTATTAAGTCTGCTTTTTGTTGCAAAGAAAAAAAATCGTTATTATATAAGAAAAACCCTAATGCAGTATTCGTGCAAGTTAAATGTTATTAGACAAAAACCAGAATATGTGGCCCACTTATTGACTTCAGAGCTATGGAATGAATGCAGAAGCAAAAAAGAATGCTGCAAGATGAACGCTTTTCCTTTTAACCTGCTTTTTTGGGGGGGGAGGGTCTTATCAAAAATATATTCGCCTGTTCCTGGTCTTTGTCAACGCCCAGACAGTCTTAAATAAAGAAATAAAAGGAAAAAGTGAGTTATTTCTGTGAGCTTTAATGCAGAGGATGCGAACTATTTTCTCTAACGGCGGAAGTTTTTAGATAAAGAGCAGCGACGAATATGACGGTGGATTTTGATCGAAAAAGGTTTTTTTGGAAATATTTGGTGTTAGTTTTCTTTATCATTTTTTTTTTTTTTTTTCATTTGTGATATTAATGATATTTACTAATATTTTCTATGCCTTCTTCTTCATTGGCGCAACGGTTCCACGGTGGGCCAGGTCGTCTGTCTAGTGAGAGATTTCGATATACGGGTTAGGGTTATCAATTATACGCCCAACGCTCTACAGTCATATTAGTCTGGGGCTTACGGTTTAAAGTGGATTTCGAACTTTACAAACATCCATGGCACCGTTGGAACTCTAACCCGAAACCTGTGGCACCGAGACGGGAGAAAGCTAGACACTCGGCCATATATATAGAGAGAGAGAGACATAGCGAGAGAATGAATGTGTGCTTAAAGATTTTAATGTTTGACTTCACTTTTCTTTCCTCTGATTTTAATATTTCGTTCCAAAATTCGAACCAATTAATTAATTTTTAATTGTACAAAATTTATTTTTTATTCCCGCTGAAAGATGGCGCCACGGTCATGAGTTGTTGTTAAAAGAAAATCTATAATATTAATGTTCAATTTATTTTCCAAAATAAAACTACAGTAATTATATTCTTAAAAAATTTTTAATTAATTCTTAAAAATATTAAAAGATTAAAGATGAAAAAAAAACGAGATTCTTGTAAAAAATAACTGCTTTATTTAACCAATTTGTATTATATTTAAGGCAGTTCTATTTTTAAAAATCTCAAACCTTTAATTCTGCTTGGATATTTTTATCTCAATAAAATTTACCTAAGAAAAAGAAAAAAAAAAACAAACTAAATATACTTTATTTTGTGTAATCTGAAATTCAGAGTCATATTTGCCAGCAATAAATAGCAGTGCAAAAGAAAAAAATAACACAATATTTGGATATGAGAATAAAATACACTTAATAAAATATTTAGAAAGTGCTTTTCTACCTCGCAAGAACAAATATCAAAAATACTTTTGTGTAAAGCAACTTTTATAAGTATACATTGTACTTTTTAGACATGACATGTTATATATAAAAAAAATTATCTGATTAATCCCAGATAGTAACAGAGCGCAAATCGTATTAAGCCTGCTTTTTTGCAAAGAAAAAAATATTGTTATTATATAAAAGAGAAACCGTAATGCTGTATTCGTGTAAGTTAAATGCTGTTAGACACTTACACAAACCAGAATATGTGGCCACCCTGTTGTCTTCACAGCTATGGTATAAATGCTGAAGCAAAAAGAAGATGCTGCAAGATGAATGCTCATCCTTTTAACCTGCTTTTTGGTGGGTGGGGGAGGGTCTTATCAAAAATATATTCGCCTGCTTCCTGGTCTTTGTCAACACCAAGACTGTCTTAAATAAAGAAATAAACGGAAAAGTGAGTTATTTCTGTGAGCTTTAATGCAAAGGATGCGAACTATTTACTCTAACGGCGGGCGGAAGTTTATAGATAAAAGCAGCGACGAATATGACGGTGGATTTTGATCGAAAAAAGTTTTTTTTATTTTCTTGGAAATATTTGCGTGTTAGTTTTCTTTATCATTTTTTTGGTTTTTTTAGTTTCATTTGTGATATTAATGATATTTACTTTTATTTTCTATGCCTTCTTCTTCATTGGCTAACGGTTCCATGGTGAGCCAAGGTCCTCTGTCTAGTGAGAGATTTCGATATACGGGTTAGGGTTATCAATTATACGCCCAACGCTCTACAGTCATATTAGTCAGAAACTTATGGCTTAAAGTGAATTTCGAACTTTACAAACATCCATGGCACCGTTGGAACTCCAACCCGAAACCTGTGGCACCGAGGCGGGGAGAAAGCTAGACACTCGGCCATATATATAGAGAGAGAGAGACATAGCGAGAGAAATTTGTGTATGTTCTAGCTTAAAGATTTTAATGTTTGACAGTTCAGCTTTCTTTCCTCTGATTTTAATATTTCGTTCCAAAATTCTGTACTAATTAATTAATTTTTAATTGTACAAAATTTAATTTTTTTCGTTTGGCTTGCTAAGAGATGGCTATCCACGGTCATGAGTTGTTGTAAAAAAGAAAATCTGTAATATTAACTTTCAATTTATATTCCAAATTAACTCTATTATATTCTTAAAATTTAATTCTAACAGATTAAAGGTGAAAAATAAAAGTGTTGAGAATTCTTGTAAAAGAATGACTGCTTTATTTAACCAATTTGTATTATATTTAAAAAGCAGTTTTATATTTAAAATCTCAAACCTTTAATTCTGCTTGAATATTTTTCCCCTCAATAAAATTTACCAAAAAAAAAAAAAAAAAACTAAATATACTTTATTTTTTGTGTAATCTGGAAACTCAAAGTCATATCTTCCAGTAATAATAAAATATTTAGAAAGTGCTTTTCTGCCTCGCAAGAACAAATATGAAAAATACTTTTTGCAAAGTAACTCTTATAAGTATACATTGTACTTTTAGACACGACGCATTATATATAAAAAATTATATGATTAATCCCAGACCGTAACAGAACGCAAATCGTATTAAGCCTACTTTTTCTGCAAAGAAAAAAAAATATCGTTATTATAAAAGAGAAACCGTAATGCTGTATTCGTGGGAGTTAAATGCTATCAGACAGTTAAACAAACCAGAATATGTGGCCACCCTATTGCCTTCAGAGCTATGGAATAAATGCTGAAGCAAAAAGAAGAATGCTGCAAGATGAATCCTCTTCCTTTTAACCTGCTTTTTGGGGTGGGGGAGGGTCTTATCAAAAATATATTCTGCCTGTTCCTGGTCTTTGTCAACGCCGAGACGGTCTGAAATAAGGAAATAAAAATAAAAGTGAGTTATTTCTGTGAGCAGAGGATGCGAACTATTTACTCTAGGCGGAAGTTTTTAGATAAAAAGCAGCGAAGAATGTGACGGTGCATTATGATGAAACATTTTTTTTTTTTCTTGGAAATATTCTTTATCCTTTTTTTTTTTAGTTTAATTTGCGATATTAATAATATTTACTAATATTTGGTATCTGGTGCCGAAAATACTGTCTATCTAGAACTCCACTTAACTGTCGCCGTACTTTGGTGTAAGAATTTTTCTGCCTTTATTTTAGAACTTTTCTGGTTGATAGTCATCCGGGGTTTTCGTGACTGTATTTCTATTATTTTTGTGTGTCATGTCATTGTAATGTGTAAATAAAAGTATTAAAGAAATTTTTCAATTAATTCTCTACATCTGGTACTTTTGGATAGCTCATTTTTAAAATTCATTCGCCTAGAAAGGTGGGAGAAATTTCATACGAAATTTTTCTAGTTTGGCGGATTGTTTTTGGTGAGGTAAAAACTTGGAACGCGCCGAGGCTGTTGCACGATTCTGCCTTACAAAAGGACATGACTATCTGCAGGCACACCTCTACCGCACTGGTTTGGCTTCGCATAGGATCTATCCATTATACCGGATCGCCAATATGGACGGCGATCAAATGCGGAACTGCGATGAACTTATCGATGTACCTGATGACATTATTGGGTTCTACTGGGAGGCTCGGCGTCGTATGGCTGAACAACCACAAATGGGCGTATGATTTAAAAAAAAATACCGTAATATTTTATTGAATATATACGTCTTCATAACTTCGGCTGCTAATGGCCGAGTCATTAGTGTTCTGGCTCTCGGTGCCACAAGTTTCAGGTTCTAGTCCCGGCGGTGCCGTGGATGTCTGTAGTGGTTCGAAATCCACTTTAAACCGTAGATCCCGGTCTAATATGACTGTTTGGCGTAGGGCTGAAAGCACTACCCCGTAAAAAAGAAAAACACCTCCTATCTCTAAATCTGCCAGTTGAGCCTTGGCCTTGTCTGCCAGTAGTGCCTTGGCCAGTAGAGAATCGGCCTTGGCCCACCATGGGGCTGTTGAACCAATGAAGAAAAAGAATGATGTACTTTATATATAAGCAAGCCTAGTTAAATCCCTACCCCCATAAAAACCATTAACCTTATATTTATCCACAAAGTCTGAGATAAGGATGATTTTTAACGATGATTTTGTGTATTATGTATACAATCAACCCATTTTTAATGAAAAGATAGTAGGGTGATGGTTTAATGAATATCTATCATAATTTAGTAATAATTACTGGGCTATCGTCTTGTGTCTTCAAAAGCAGTTGTCTTCAGGATTTTCTTCCTGTCGACATGAAATATGGTTAATTTATCCATATTTTCTTCCTAAAATTATTAAATTATTTCTTGTAGCTAGAGAAATAATTCTCTTCAATAATTTATAAAAAGTTTTTAAAAATTTGTGGAATTTTATTTATTGTAATATTTTATTTACAACCTTTTGGTGATTGTTTTGTTTTTTTTCAATTTTTATTTGATATTTAGCACTCGCGATTGAGATTGTTATTTCTTAATTACAATGATTATGTTTATCAGATGGGGTGCGCAGAAGATCTACCTCCCCGTGGTGCACCTGATAACACTTTTTAGTAGCTAAAAGATCTGCAACTTGGCATTATTGTTAGATTAATGAACTCTCTTTTGGCATGTTTCGTTGTATTAGTTTGTTGTTGTTGTATGTTTTTTTTTTCTTCGTTGTTCTTTTTGCTAACTGTTCATAATCTGCCTGTGGAAATAATAATAAAAAAATGTTTATCAGCTGTATTCTACCTACATGTTTTATAGCATTAAAATTACCAACTTATTTGCGAAAACTTAAAATGTTTTATTTTCAGTAGCACGGAAACATTGATTCTTATATGCTTTTATATTATAAAAGAAAAAAAAACCAATTATACACCATTCTCCATTCAAGTGTCCTATTTGTACTTTCAGTCAATGTTTTCTTTTTCTGTTTGCCTACGTAGGTCTGGAGAAGGACTTTTGTGTGGTGGACTGCCCTTTAGATTGCCAGATGTCAGAATGGAGCGTATGGAGCAACTGCAGCGTCCCCTGTGGCAAAGGGTTCAGAGAGGGGAGGGGAGGGACATTCTGGTACCGGCCAACTCGCTCGGCAGACCCTGTCCAGATACGATGATCTCAAAACTGTAAGCCGTATAGAAATTCAATATTAACGTAGTTGGGAATAATACAGAGATGTCAAATAATCTTCATTTGTTCGGAAAAATAGACAAATAGTTTGTAATGTTTGAAAACTGAAATAGTAAAACTTATTTTTATCACTATCTGCAGTAGTTCTATGTGGGCATCTTTAATGGCGTAAGAGATGAAATCTGTAGTACATGCATTACTCGGTATGTCTTTGAAATGTGACCCAGCGTAAAGTGTTTTTACTTTAGTTAAAATCTTTATCGTCCTTCTTTTATTTACTCCTGGTTGATGAAAGCCATTTTTATTATAAAGGCAAATCTTCAGAAATTAAATCCAAAATTAAGACTTCCTATAAATATCACTTATAGAATCAAAAATAGCAATTATACAATTTTAAGACCCTATAAATAGCATTAGTCTAATTATTTATATAATTTAGACTTCCTATAAAAAAGCACTCAAAAATAATCCAAAATGAGATCCAAAAATTGTAAGTTAAACAATCCAAAATTAAGGTTTTTCTGTAAATAACATTAATCTATCAACTTACTATAATCCGAAATTAAGACTTCCTATGAATAGAACTTTAAAGGATTCAAAAATAGCAATTATGCAATAACTAACCTTTGTAGACCCTATAAATAGCGTTAGTCTATTTGTTTATATAATTAAGTCTTCCTATAAATAGTAATTATAGGATCCAAAAATAGCAATTATACAATCCAAAATTATGATTCCCTATAAAAAGCAATTATAGGATCCAAAAATAGTAACTATACATCCAAAATTAAGTCTAGTCTAGTCTTAGTCTATTGATTACTATATCGTTTCTATATTTTTTGTACTCATAATACTTCATTAAAATGTATTAACTAAGACAAAAGTTAGAGACGGAATACACCTTCCAAGACATCGATTCCTGCAGGAAACACAAACTACGCGATCCACAAAACAGAATAATGCATCAGAACCAATTAGATATGCATGAGATTTTCACAACTAATGTGCCCTTTCAATGCATCAGAGATTCGCACCTTAATGATTGCGCATCAGTGGAAGGGAATTTTTTTTCCAACTCTTCCGTCCTGGCTCTTTGATTTTTCCAATTTGTTTTCGGAATTAACGAGCCAAACATGTCAAGTCTTTGGCGGGTGCATTTTTTTGATTTTCACAGTGCACACGTCCGTCACCTTATGTTAAGAAAGACTGTTTCTGCTCCACTAATGAGGTTGTATATCAGTTATTTGACAGCCTATTTGCATCTCTGGATTGCGAAATATGAAAGTCATTTCTAAAAATATTTTTAGCAGGATCATCGTATCTTGATTCAATCGTTCACTCTCATACAAAAGAAATGAGTTGATTTGTATTGTTATTTGAATTCAAGTAATGTCTGGGAAAAATTAAGTTTGATTTCTTTTATTTTTAAAGTGAAACACGTCAAATTAATTTTAACTTTCATTTAGAATGATTTTTTTTATATATAAATATTGGAGGATTGGCTTTCATTTTTAACTGTTTTTCTAAATTTCACTTGTTTAAAAATAAATGTTTTGGTTTATTTTTTAATGTAAGATTGTGTAATAAATAATTTTATTTATTACGAACTTTCGATTTACGCAGTTATTTCTTTTTTTTGGTGAATTCGACATCTTTACATTGTTAGAGTTTTCGTTTTGTAAGTTATTTCTTTATTTTTTCTTTACAATTTTCTGTTTATTTAGATTTCATTGATCATCTTTGATATCAATTAAACAGAAGATATCTATGTTTCTAGCATAGTTTACTTCGATTTGCAAAAATTAGATTTAAACGATTTTCATCGGACTTATCGCGTAACATTAACTCATTAGATTCTCCAATGTGTAATGTCGACGTATAACTCAAAATTTAAGCGATTTTCATCAGACTCATCTGTGCGTAACGTGGACGTATAACTCAAAATCCACCAGGCCCCTACTATAAATAGCATTAGTCTATACGTTTATATAGTTAGACTTCCTATATATATATATATATAGTATTAAATTGTTAAATTCAATTAACAAAATAGTTATACAATCCAAAACTAAGACTTCCTAAAATAGCATTAGTCTATTCGTTACTATATCGTTTCTTTGTCTTTTTGTACTTCATTAAAATGTATTACTTTATAGACAAAAGTTACGGAACGAATGCATTTCCAAGATATCGATTCCTGCAGGAAACACAAACTACGCGATCCACAAAAACAGAAGAATGCATCAGAACCAATTAGATATGCATGAGATTTTCACAACTAATGTGCCCTTTCAATGCATCAGAGATTCGCACCTTAATGATTGCGCATCAGTGGAAGTGATTTTTTTTTTTTTCTTCCAACTCTTTTGCTCTTGATTTTTTCCAATTTGTTTTCGGAATTAACGAGCCAAACATGTCAAGTCTTTGGCGGGCGCATTTTTTGATTTTCACAGTGCACACGTCCGTCACCTTATGTTAAGGAAGACTGTTTCTGTTCTACTAATGAGGTTGTATATCAGTTATTTGACAGGCTATTTGCATCTCTGGATTGTGAAATATGAAGTTATTTGTAAGAATCTTTTTAGTGAGATCTTCGTATCTTGATACCATCGTTCACTCTCAAACAAAAAAAAATGAGTTGATTTGTATTGTTTGTTTGAATCCAAGTAATGCCTGTAATATATTTAAGTTCGATTTCTTTTTCTTTAAAGATAAACACATCAAATTAATTTTAACTTTCATCTAGGATGATTTTTATATAAAAATATTGAGATTGGCTGTCATTTTTAACTGTTTACTTTGAAATTTAAGTATTTAAAAATAAATGTTTTAGGGTTATTTGTTAAGTTTATGATTGTGTAATAATATTTTTATTTATTGCGAATTGGGATTTACGCGGTTATTTTCTTTGGTGTTACATTGTAAGAGTTGTCGTTAAGTTGCCTAATCATTTTCTTTACGGTTTTCTCCATTAATTTCGATTTATTGATCATTTTTGGTATCAACTAAACAGAAAATATCTGCATTTCTTTACATAGTTTACTTCGATTTGCACGAATTCTATTTAAGCGATTTTCATCGGACTAACGTCGATGTATAGCTCAAAATTTAGGCGATTTTCATCAGGCTCTCCTATGCGTAAAAGTTGACGTATAATTAAAAATTTAACCGATTTTCATCAGGCTGTTTATGCCTAACGTCGACGTATAACTCAAAAATTAAATGATTTCCATCGGACTCTCCTATGCGTAACGTCGTCGTATAACTCAAAATTGAAGCGATTTTAATCAAACTTTGCTATCCGTAGCATCGACGTATAATTCAAAATGTAAACGATTTTTATCAGACTCTCCTATGCGTAACTTCGACATATAACTCAAAATTTAACCGATTTTCATCAGACTCTCATGTATGTAACATCGACATATAACTCAAAATGTAAATGATTTTTATCAGATTCACCTATGCGTAACGTCGACGTATAACTCAAAGTAAACGTTTTGAATAATTATTGCTGATAATTGACATCAAAATATAGTGTAGATGTAAATAAATTAGGCAAAAAAAAATTGTTTTACGTATTAATATACTACCAAATATGAGAATACATATAATTAAAAAAATAGTGGAACACAAAATGTTTATTTTATGTACAAGTTCTTAATTAGGATATAGTATGAAGATTTACGAACTACGTTTCACTACGACGTTTGACTTGAAACACATAGCCATCTATCCAAAAACTTCAGTACGATTATTATGACAGTGAATTGGTACCTCAAAGTACGAATACTTCTCAGTTTGTAGTGTCATGGGTATGGACTGGCCCCCCACGTTGGTCGTTACATTGTAGTGTGTAGGTTGGGCAACCAAATTGTAACTGGAAGTGGTTGGGGTTGAAATACTTGAGTCACAGGTTGAGTACTCACAGCTTTATGGACACAAACACCATACATAAATTAGAGACATATAATCTTTAACACATTTAAATACTTAAAATTAGACATATAATCTTTAACACATTTAAATACTTAAATTATAGATATCGTGGCTTTGAACATGGGTGTTGTAGTGGTTCAATTCACTATAAAACCGTAAGGTCCCGGTCCTAATAGGATCGTAGAAATTGTTACTCCGCGTCCGTGACTTATTTTCGTTACACGCGCCCCTGGGTAATGCAAGTGAGTACTCTGTGCAGCGCTTGCCTTAAGGTGCATCCAAGACCAAGCTGTTGTTTGCGATTAGAACAAAAAAAAAAAATATATTTCCTCTACGGGTGAAAGTCTGTTGGCCAAGTAATGCACCGGGTTCATCCAAATATATTTCCTCTCGGGATGAGAGACTGTAAACTAAACGTTTCTCAGAGGCAGCTTAAGTTGCGCCGTACTTCCTTCTCTGGTGAGAGTGTCGAGGTCTACTAACCATTTTTCCTGAACGTCAAATGGCGCTCATGCTAGTGTGTAGGAGGAAGCAAGGTTACAAATTTTAATTGGCTTTCAACCTTTATAATATAGATTTTTTTTCTCCGCAAAAGCATTTAAATAATAATTATTTCTTATCTAACTATAATAACTTCTTCTAGCGCTAAATATAATAACGTATTTAATAATTCAAAATTAAAAGAACAGTGTTTAATAATTGAGTTAATTTGAAAATTTTAATTGTTTCTATTATCCTTTTTTTCCCCATTTCTATTATTTAATCTGAAATCGCAATCATCTAAAATAAGTTAAGTCATACTCATTAAATATTATTAAATAGTAATCGTAGTCACAATTCATAATGTTAATCGGAGAATATTTTCGATAATTTGTTCATGAAATATTATCCGAAATGAGTTAATTTATTAAATTAAACGAAAGAAATAATTTTACTCCATGAATGAAAATCGTAGTCATGAAAAGCTGTATTGTTGCCCTGTTCAAATATTGACCGATTAAAGGAAAATTATTTTTCGTACATTTTCATTTTTATTATGACATTCAATACTGTTTTAAAAGGAATTAAATTCAATTTATTACAGTGAATGATTTTTCTAGAAAAAGCAAGCCATATTTTTAGTTATTACAATTTTTTTTTTTTTATTATTAACATACTTTGCTTTTTGGCCGTATAATAATTACGTGATATATAAAGTTTATGTGTGTTCTTTTTTAATATTTTTTTTTTTTTATTTTTCACCTGTTTTATTATATACATTGATTTTCTTTACATTATAACTTCTTTTTTAATATAAATAGTAATTATTAATATTTTTTCTACAATTTACCACTTAATTCCTTTTCAATTGAAATATTTTCAGTCGTTACTGTTTTGCAATCGTGATTCTGATTATGGATGTCTGACGGCCGAGTGACCAGCGTTCGGTGCCACATTTGGGGTTCGAGTCCCAGGCGGTGCCACTGATATTTGTAGTGTTTCGAATCCACTTTTAAACTGTAGATCCCAATTTAATATGACCGTCGAGCTTTGGGCGTAGGACTGGCGTAAAAGAAGACATCTACTTCGCCTACGCTATAAAAAGTAAACATCTACTGTCTAGAAATCTGCCAGCGGGCAAACGGCTTTGCTCCACCATGGGGCTGTTGCGCCAATGAAGAAGATTATGATTATCTGGGTTTTTTTTTCTCACTTTTCATCGATATTTTTTGCTTTACCCTTCTAAAAATGTTTTATTTTTTGCAGTTATGAAATGTTTATATTTATTAATTAAATTTTTTAAAAAAAGTTTCTTAAACATTCACAATTATTTACAGCATCTGTTTGGAATTTAAAATATTGCTGTTATTTGATATTTTCATTAAAAACCATATTGTTCTTTGTGTTACTCATTTCATTTTATTACTCATTTTACTCATAACTTATTTCTTCTTTTTCTTCATTGGCGCACCGGCCCCATGGTAGGCCAAAGCCGTCTGCCCACTGGCAGATTTTGAGACCGGACAGATTTTCCATTTATGGTCGGCTTGTCATATCTACGCCCAACTCTCTTCAGTCATATTAGTACGGGACCTACGGTTAAAATTGATTCTGAACCACTACAGACATCCATGGCACCGCCGTTACCGAACCCGAAGCTTCGAATCAAGTCATATCGTTAGTCACTCTCCCATCAGTCCCCATTATTCATTTATTTTACTAAATTAAAAATAAAACCCATCTCTTTATGCACCATACTATGTTGATATTAAAAACTCATTTAGTAAACTAAAATATTTTTAACATAACAAGATATTTGTTTTGTGTGTGTAGCATCGGTGGGTCTTATGTACCACTTCTGTATCCCACGAACAACCCACTGATGGGTAATGAAAGAAGAACAATTTTATTCATCGCCTACTTTAAAATATAATTCATCACATTAATTTGTTTTTTTTTTTTTAATTATGTAAAAATTTAAATTAATAAACTAGGTAGTGATTATGTGACAGTGTGTCCTATCAGCTCAAAATGTAAAGAGGGAGTTTTCTTCCATTCGTTTCCGAACCAGAGGGTCTTCGCCACGATCTTTAAGAGTCAACAATCACATAGTTATGTATCATGTGATTTGTATTTTCCATAAGCGCTAACTTCTCCACTCTTCTAGAAAAATTTAAACCCACCACATAACTCAATCCTATATGCGAATTTTTTTTCCCCATATTTCGAATTATCTGCTTTATATCGGAAAATTTTGCAGGGTGCCCTGGTGTAAAATATAGAAGAAGCAAGAATCACAACATTTAGTTAATTTAAGAAAGATTTTTTATTACATATATAAAATAAAACGTAAAACTTACAAAAACCATATTTTAACACACATCTTGAAGAAGAATATGCAAATTACAGGAAACCACCAGATGGCGCGGATAGTACGTCACAATGACGAGAGTGTAAGAGAGGGGTATATAAGGAATGGTGGCAAAAGAAGTAAAAATTGTTCACAAGCGCTTTAAAAAGTCTTTCAGTGCAATAACCGCATAGTTATGGCACAAAGAAAGCATTTGGATGATTTTTTTACGTGGGAATGTGGAGTACCCAGCTGGAAGTATCCGAGGAACTTGAATCGCCCAGAGTGTCATCTCCAGGCTTTGGCAACGATTCCAAGATGATGGTAATGTGAGTAGATGTTACAGGACCTATATTTAGCAGTTACTGCCAAAAAGAAACAGACGGAGCACAGCATCAGACCTGTCTTCAGCCCTCTTCAGCTACCGGTACGATCAGTTTTGGGCAGACCGTGTACAGACGCTTAGGGCACAGTGGTCTATATGCTCGTAGGCCTGTCAGATGTGTTCCACTTACCGCAACTCACTGTCGCCTGGATTAACCTGGAGTAGAGAGCATGCATTGTGGACACCGCAACAGTGGTCTTGTGTGATGTTTTCCGACGAGTCGAGGTTTGCCCTTAGTTTGCAGTCTGATTCTCGCCGGACTTTCATAAGGAGAGCGCCAGGTACCCGTTATCACCAAGAGAACACCATTGAACGACACCGTTACGGTGGTGCAGGATGGCTCTGTTTGGGGGAGGAATTATTTGCTTCCAGAACTGACCTGCATGTTCAGAGTGTAACGATGACAGGCCACATCTATCGGGATGTCATTCTGGAACAACATGTACGTTTGTTTCGGGGCGCCATGGGTGATGAATTTCTGTTTCTGGATGACAAAAAAAAACTTGTCCTCACCGTGCAAACATTGTAGACGAATGCCTTCCTTTTAGGATATCAAAATGGATTGGCCAGCACACTTTACCGGACTTGAATCCAATAGAGCATGTTGGGATATGGTTGGCCAACGAATTGCAGCCCGTCAACCCCTCCCACCTGTCAACCGGAACTTGAGGGCATTGCTTGATGAGTGGTGTAATATTCCCAAGATGAGATTGATAATTTGATACTAGCATGCCTAGGCGTTGTAAGGCCTGTATTGCATCGTCCGGGAGACATACTCCATACAACCATCATTACTAACCATGTTATACTGTTTTATGTAAATAGGTTCTCTTTATGAAATTTGCTCCAGGGGGTAAAAATCGCAATTTTTATTAATTATGTCAAACATATAGCATCATTTTTGCCGTTTACCTTTTGTTTAATAAATAGACATTACAAATAAGTCAAATTTGTTTTGCTTCCAAACTTCATTATCCTTAATTTATGGACATGAGTGTAGGATTAAATCACATTGCCTACAACCAGGCAGACAGACCCTTTTTCTTTCTACCTAAATCCCACATACTTCAAGAGTTTCATGCATCTGTTCCCGACGTCATGGACCAATCATAAGCTTCCAGCATAAGACGTCGGACCCGGAAACGAAAAGGTTAGTAAAGCGTTGAAATTTGCTACCATGTTAACGGAATACACCGGTAGATATGCTTTTTTGACTATGTTTCTGTCACTAAATGACAGAAATAACGTGTTATAACATATGAATGTTGAGGGTATGCATCGGTCTATAAAGCTTCAAAATAGAAAAATGACTTTAATTTTTTTTTTTTTTTTGGGGGACGTTGACATTTACTCACTTCCCGGACAGGTTGGTTTGTCATCGCTACATTTTATGTTTTGGAAGTGTTTGACCTTACCTTTATTAAGTATATATATATATATATATATATATATATATAATGGAATTGTACGAATAAACTACACCATTGGATGTGTTCCATGGAGTGAAACAATGGATTCCGAAAAATTGTGATTATATTTGTGTGTTGATTATTGATTTTATGTGAAAGTATAGATGAAGTCCTCAATGTAATTCTTTCTGGTTCTTCCTCGTAGGAGATACAGAGAGACGAATGTCACATCATTTGTGCGGACTTCCGCTGGTTAGCAGAAGGGTGGAGCAAGTGCTTCCTCAGTGACGAAGAAGCAGAATGTGGGAACGGCACGCGCTATAGATCTGTGCACAGTTCTAAGTTGAAATCCTTATGGTTTACTAATATATGTATTCTGGAGTAGAATAAAAAAAAAAACTTGTATTCTACCGTCCACACCACTAAGACTTATTAATATTCCTTTCAGTTATTTAAAATTCTATCTTATTTACGGACTCCACCAGTACAATACATTTTTTCTAAGCCACGAATGAATTCTTATCTCTTGTTCTTTATTTGGGTACAATTCTTCACGCTGTCATGTAAATTTCATCATTATTTTCCTTATGCTCCACTCATCCCTAACTACATTATTATTTCCCTGTTTCACTCATTCCAGAACTACACCATTATTTCCCTTATGTTTCACTCATTCCAAACTACATCATTATTTCCCTTATGTTTCACTCTTCACAAACTACATCATTATTTCCTTATATATTACTCATTCAAACAGCATCATTATTTTCCCTTATGTTATCCGTTTTAAACTACACCATTCTTCTCCTTATGTTTCACTTATTCTAGATTACATCTTTTATTTTTCCTTATGTTTCATTATAAAGACACACTAAAAGTTTCTTAAAATATCTAACACATAGGAGAGAATGATAGTCTTAAGTTTATTAAAATATATCACGAAAAAGCAAAATTATAAATCGTATTAACTGTTCCTATAAAAATTCAAAAAAACTCATAAAGGTTGGCAATGGTATGTTTTGTGGATGTCAACCATGCCCATATCAGACCTACATCATGACAGACACTCACCGGCAGAGGAATTTTTAATACGATTGTTAAAGCAATATAAAAATTTATACAATTTACTGTTTTTATATGCCTGAAACTACATTTAAATGTTTTCATTGCATTTCCATCTTTGGCAGCTGTCTTGATAAATGGACAGAGGAAGAAGTGGAGGACTCCAGGTGTGATCCTCTGCTGAAACCGTCTTCGTCCTCTTCTTGTCGACTCATTGTCCAGGAGAATGTGTCGTCTCGCTGTGGACCATCACTCAGAAATGCTCAGAGGTAAGACCTTTTTTTTTGGTATTATACATTTTGACTTCTAGAAGTGGACGTATGGACTCGGTTCTTGACTCAATCAGTGTGTTGATTTTCAATAATTGTATATCGCAATATCCGAAATAAAAAAAGAGACTTTTATTGATCCAATATTACTCAATCACGCAAGCAATCAAACTCCACAGTTACAGATACAGCAACAACATTTGACTTGGTGTCAATGGAAACAACATCGGCAGCTATCAGCTTACAGCAAACATTTGGCTTGGTGTCAAGAAATCAGCAAAGTAAAAAATGATTTTTAGATAATCTCAAACAGGATAAGAAATGACAAAACGATATTTGTTAATGTTATATTTAATACAAAACCATAGAGTACAAATATAATAGAGCGCGTCCATTTGAAGTGGAAAGAAACAGAAAATTCGGGCAAACATCTTCCATCTTTTCGTACTAGAGTTGGTGCTATATCGCCACTTGGCTCCTTTGCCCTTTATTTAGAAATTGTAAACTTGAAACGATTCTGAAAATTTCGAGAAATTCTGAAGATCATCTCAAGAGTCATACATGTTTTTAATTATGTGATTTAGTCATGTGATAAATAGATACTTAAGAAATGTATTTTGCTTATAACTCTAATCATTTTGTATGAAATATAATAAAACATTACAAAATTAGAGAACATTCATGTATATAAATATTTTATTTTTTATTCATTTTGAGGGGAATATTTAATAATAATTAGAAAAATTAAATTTACATTTATTTACAGTTAAAAAAATTAAACCATTTCTTTTGAAAATCGTTGTAATAGACATTTTTTTCTTCCACGAAAACAGCCAACAACATAGTAAACAGTAAAATTGTTGCCAAAATGAGCCAAGCTATCAGCGAATATCTTTAAATTACAAACGTAAAAGTCATTTAAGTGAGGATTATATTTCAAACTAGCAACCCTGATGCAAGCTCTATTTTATTACTTTCAATGATACAAACAGTATTACGTTTACAAGCATGTTGAATTTAAGATACTTTTAATAGTGAAAAACAAAGTTGGATGTGACGTCGCAAATTTTTGTTCTAAAAATAATAGGCTGCCTTTATTGTACACATCATGTATATGTTCAAAATAAGATCCTTTTTTTAGTGTGTGGGGGACGGATGTGCTCTTTACGGAAGTATCTAAGGCTATAAAGCCCAGAAAACATCCACATCAGCAAAATAAAACTTTCTTTTATTTTCTCGAAATAAGATCTTTCATTCTTTCTTTTTTTTTAACACTTCCTTTTCTCGAATTTTGAAATCATCAGTATCTTAAGGATATAAAATATTCTTATTTTCATGCTATAGTGTACCAAATTCAACTGATTTTTTATGAGGAATTATAGTTCATGAGAAATAGCGAAGTCTATTTTTTTTCTGGTAATTTTCGCAATAAAAAAGGTTTTTTTTTTTTTAAATTGCACTCCCATATTTATCGATAAATTAATCAATATTTTAACATTCTCCTATTGTGTATAATAAATTATTATTATAAAGAGAAACATTTGTTCATCCAGTCAGACTTAATAAATGATTTTTAATTTTAAATTATAAAAAAAAAATAACGATGTAACCATGTTTCCTCCTATCCACTGACAAGCAACCTGATGGCCAATTGGCTAGCACTCTGGCCTTAGTACCACAAGCTTCAGGTTCGAATCTTAAAATTGGTTCGGAATCCACATTAAACTGTAAGTGTCAGTCTAATTAGCCCAAAGTGTGTACAAAATAACGTAAATCAAAATCAAAACTAAATCTATCCATTGATAATAGCGTCTCCTGTGGCGTCATCTCCTGAGCTGTCACTTTCTGGCCTACTGACTGTCACCCTGGAGAGGAAGTGGTATATTTCATGCCCCCTGCGCATAGCTGAATATCGGTTTTTCAGTTTATAAAGTGGAGTCCTGAATCAATAATTACCTGCCTTTTTAAATGTGTTAAATAGTGTGTGTCCCTAATTGTGCGTGTGGGGTTTTTTGTGCATTTATCAATAACGCTGTGACTACCCCAACCTATACCTCAACTATCTCAATCCAACTACACCCAGTTACAATCTTCTGGCCCAACCTTCACTGATACCTATTAATTCAGTGCAGCTTATTGTAACAAAATATTTTTGTAATAATGTATTTAAATGTACCAAATATTTTTTTGTTTATTTGTTTTAAACAAAATGTCCTTTGTTTTTTGTTCTAAATTATGCAATATTTGAATATAAAATTGTTTTTTTACTCTTAAATTGCAAAG
>BPLR01019095.1:0-57942 GCA_021605095.1 Caerostris extrusa | reverse complement strand
AGCCACAGATCACCTGTGGAAAGTTAAATATGCTGGGCCACTTCCTAGATTTAAGCACTACATGAAAGCATAAGCTCATTTTTTTGCCAATATTTGTTAATAACTTTCATACACTCACCATGATAAAAATACGTATAAACCTAAGAATGCTGAGTTTTGTGCTGCAACAAACAAGCTGAAATATTAATTATTACTATCCACTTGCAAGAAAGGCTCTGAATTGTCAGCCCTTTTCGGTATTGATAATTGACATAGCCATCACAACAGAATCGTAGTGTTTAGAACTTATGTTAGGAGTAAGTGAAGCAAATTAAAACTCCACTATTTCGTACTGAAAATAAACAGACCAACTATATATGCAAGATTGGCTGATTACCAGCAATTGTTTCTGCCAGAATTACAAATTGTTGTTGTCTAAATACATTGTGTTTCAACACAGCAAAATATATTATGTGTGGACACATTGTTTAACTATACAAAATATTATTAATTGCATTGCTGGCCAGTTAGGAACTTGAATTTTTTTTTTTAATTTTATGAACTTTTTAAATATTCAGGTGGTATTCTGTATTTTAGGTATCATTGTGTTCTTTCTTGCCCTGGTCGAAATACAAAGGGAAATCAATTTACTATCAGGCACTTTGTTTCAGTTTAGAAGGGGAATTGGTGAAACAGCGTTAGAATAAAATCACAACAAAGCGAAAGTGCAGTCATAGAGTGAAAATAACCATAGAGTGGGACATAAAAAAAATTGGCCAAAAATCTGTATCGACAGTGGCCCCGAGGGTCGGGTCTGTAACCCGGCTTGGCCCAGGGGGCCATAATGCTTGTAGCTGGTTCACACCCCATTTTTCGGGAAAGACCATCTATTTCTACTTGATAGTTATTTGCAGAATTTTTAGTTACAGTAAATATACATTTGAATATTTACTCAGATTATTCTGAAGAATGGTTAGTTCTGAAGTGTTTCTTGTAACGTTTAAACAATTTTGTGCTGCCGTTACCTCATGAAATAGCGATAAACAAGAAAATGATGTTTTAATTCACACACTTATATTTTGATTAGCACCATGTTTTTTTAATGCTGCGCCAGATAATTGCTCTATAACAACATTTCGACACTTCAGCGAAAATTTACTTCTTATTTTTGTGAACGGTCAAGGTAGAAAATGTGATTGAATGCATTGTTTGGCTTTGCGAGCCAGCTTAGTCTGAGCCATTTGAGCTGAGCGAAAATGTAACTTTTACTTAGAACGTGCCACAGAAGAGTGTATAAGCCGTTGGAACGTGTGTTCTTCTTGTAGCTTCCACGCTCTTCTGTGCTTCTGCATCTGATTGTTAAGGAGCCAGGGAAGAGTGGCAAAGAGGCTGCCACTTCAACAAAGGCAAAGTCAGAATAAATGTAAATATTTGCTTCTTCACTACTTTTTGTCACTTTGTTTTATCATTAGCCTGGCATTTTTGTTGTTTTTTAAAAGAAGAAGGTTGGTTTCTTGGCATAAATTTAGTCAAAGAGTTTTATCTTTTGTCTAAATGATAATATATTTAAGATATCAGTTATACAATTCCACATGTATAATTTGGCGATAAAACTAGTTATGAGCTTGGGCCTTAAAATAATTTAGAACATATAGCATATTTAGATAAAAGCTTACTTGTTCTTAAACAGTGCTAGATCATCGCCAAAATTATAGCGAATGATTCACAGTGCTCTTTGAGTGAACCAAATTGCCAGTATCACTTTCATATAAGACATGTAAATGCCAACGATGCCTATTTGAGTGCTTCACTATATCATCCTCAAACATTGTCTTACATAATTTGCTTTCATTCTTGATTAGAAATTAATTACTGAACAAAATAGCCAAATCGTATCGTTGGGATTATCCGAGAATCAAGGTTAATCAAGTAAATTATTATCTGAGAATAAGTAAGAACAAACAAATTTTGTCTGTTTAATTGATTATTATTAATAATAAAGTATCTATTTTTCGTTATTGCAGAATATACTTTTCATTGTGTTATATAGAAATGGTCGCTCCTGAGCCTAAAATTTCTATTACCGATTCTTAATAAAATGATATAGTCATTTTGCTCATTAGTTTTTTTTCTTAGCAGGCCGCCAGACAGTGGACGCAACGGCTCAGCCTCGACTTTGGCCTGACACCTGGCAATCTCTATCGTTTATTTCATGGGGAAAAAAAGTCACCCACTGAGTCAATGTGTCCTGCCTGGGCCTCAACAACTCGCAAAATCTGAAGAGGCAGTCGCACCCTCGATACAAAATAGCACTCAAAATTGCACAACAAACAAATTTCCTGACAGAATTTGAAGTCAAAAATAGTTATTGATAAGACTTAGACTATAGTAAGAACTATTACGATGGATCATTTTTTGGACACAGTAGCTTACACGAATGAATCCAAATTTTTGCATCCAAAAATGAATTAATTAAAGAAATAAAAGTAAGGAATAACGAATGCAATTGGGAATAGAAATGAATGAATATGAATATTTAACCAGGAGGAATATTCTTTATAAAAATATATTTTCCTGAATACTCAAAGGAAATAAATATGAATTTGAATATTATTTTCTAATAATATGTTGAGACTTTTGTAATAATAAAGTTTCATTTTTCTATGGAAGTCAAAAATAAATAAAGAAAGATTTAGATTAGTTACTTGTTAATGCGATAAAATCATATCATTTTCCTTCGAGTAAATTTCAACCAGTTCATTAATGAATATCAGTACTGAGTGCGTAAAACACATGAAGTATCTTCAGAGCTGGAGAGAATACTGAGTGAGACAGAGCACACCAGACAAAACCAGCAGTATCTTCTTTCGGTCCTTTTATATCAGACGTATCTCACTGGGTATTAATTTTGATAAATGTATAGTTAGAGCATGACAATTCTACATCAATCTTGCTTTCTGAAAGTGGTTTCCATGAATAGAGACTACACATGTTGCAAAGAGACCTGAGATTGCCCAGAGCTTTCTGGGACGATGATTTCCGGTCTTTATTTTTCTTACTTGTGTTTTGACAGCTTTTCTTTTGCTTTTCTTTTGTTGTATTTGCTCTATAATGTATTCCCTCGTCACCAATTTCCTCTTTCACTTTACGACTACGTTTATCTTACTTTTTTATATAGAGTTCTTCTCTGAGCCCATGAGTTTGATCTATTCAACATTACATGTAATATCAGCCATATATTCTGCATTATTAAATATTGTTGTTCCTGAATTTGACCATCTGTTCTCGAGCGATAGCTGAAGGTCGAGCAAATTTCAGCCTTTTTATAAAACGGGTCAGCTGTGCCATGCTCAGAGACTAAAGACAAGAGCTCCATGTATTTTTCTTTCAGTTGAGCTGCGACAGTCAATGAAAGTTTATGGAGGGCCAAGCAGACATCCCCACATCACGCTGAAGCACGAGCGTGACTGCTTTTGAGCTGACGCCAGAAACGTCGATAAGCTTGGCCAGTGAGTGAAACTGGCGAGGACATCGCCGAGACACACCTTCGTGCCAGGGACTCCATTCACTTGCAAAGAGCAATTGGTGTGAAAGGTATTTCTTCATCAAGCAGTCGTTATCGGCGCCTTAGCTTATATCGCTGCATATTCAACTATATCTTAATTCGTTATCAACTATTTATAATCGATAATGCACGATTTTCATTATTTTTTATTACTCGTATTTAAACTTGCCTAATTTGTTCCATCCTTAAACTAAAACAAATAAAAACTGATATATAGTATATAGGTAGTCATACAGCAACTCCTGTTCAGACCACTCCTAGAACTCCATTCTACCTAACGGGATTTGATGCAAATCTTGTTAAGAGATTTTAAGATTGTTTTAAATCATAATTGATAATAATGGGAGTACGCCGAGAAGGTACTGAATAAATTTTGATTCTTATTTGAGTTTCCCAAAATCGGCTAGTAGAACGGCTCCCAGAGTGATTCGAAGAGTCACACTATAACCCCCCTAAGGAAAGATTTATAATAAAACCCTGTGGTATATGACAAATATTTTTATGATCTATTAAACATTTAAGAATACATCGCTTAAATATATTTGTATCACTTTTTGTGTAAATGTACTTCAGAGCAGCAGCCACAAATTTTTTTCTTAATATTATGTAGCAAGGAGACATCTCGTGGGTTGGCGAGATACAAGATCTCTGACACATTCAAAGCTAAATGCAAAGCAGGTGGTCATCGTAATCGATCGCCCAACCGTGCATGGTAAAAACCTGTTCGCCGCCAACGGCTCTGACAGTGAGTCCTTGATATCGCCAAAGAATAGTGGGTGGCTTCAGCATTCAGAATGATTTGAAGATATCTCACAATATTCAAAGACGACACTGAAAATTGAAATAAAAGTATCGAAAATGATGATTTAAAAACAGATTTTCACGAGTGACACAGTGTATGCCTGTACATAGATTTGTCTTGCACACAGGCATTTTATAAATAAGCTAATATTATGACCAGTATAAGCGAAAATTATGGAAACATCTCATACAGACTTATATCTGCAGTTTCGCAGCACATCATGGAACACTCTTTTCCACTTTTTATTTTCTTATAAGAGTGCCACAGAGGAGGAGATACACAAACCTGGTTATTGCAAAGAATTGAAACTAAAGATATAATTCACCACAAGTGCAAAGTTCACACAGTTCAGAGCCCTCTAGCACAAGAACACTGTCATGCATCGCCATAATAATTGTCTTATATGAATAGCAGTTGTTAGCTGGGGAATAAGCTGATAGACAGAATAGATAATAACTTATGCTAGGTAAATGTCACATAATACTCATAAAATTTAACTTAAGCATAACAAATTCAACACCTGACGAATCTCACCAACAGCCAGTAAACTAGTGAACATCCCGCAAAAGCAACCTCGGTAAAGTAAGAATAATATGTCGATGTTTGGAATGAATCCAGTAACATTATAAACTCAGAACAACCCTGTCGAGGGTATCCTTCTGTGGCTATGTTAGTAAAGAGTGACAGTAGCAGATCACGCCATATCGATGTTTGAAGGTATATATCCTGAATCAAACATCCATGGATTTTTATCCCGGAAACCACGAACGAAAGCAAATTAACGCGAATGAAACCGTGGTAGAACTCAAAAATACAATGAGATTTTGATTGTGATCTTCACCGACAATAGTTTGTGGTTACATAACAGTGTATGTTGAACTCGCTCAGAGCGTTGTACCGACGACTAGTCTAGAAATTCTAGATATCGGAAGAAAACGGTTTGGCCCGATTACTATTGGAGTAACATACTTAAGCTGAAAGAGACCTCACACAGATTGACACATTTGTAATAGTCCCCTTTTATTTCATCTAGGTAAAATGAAATAAAGGGGACTGTACAAATAATCAATCTGGTAATCATCTAGACCAGGGGTCTCAAACTTTCCAGCCTTAGGGCTATGTTGTTTACTCAATAAGTATCAAGGGCCAAAACCGTTTAAAATTTTTCTTCCATTATCTAGAATTTCTAGACTAGTCGCCGAGTACGCGCTCTGAGCGAATATACGCCTGTTAATTTCGCTGGTTCAATTAATACAATTACTATTGTGTGTATCGATACGACCTTCGTGATTATTGATTTAGAGTGTAGTGATATAATTAAGAACAAATATCAAAACTCATCACGGTTGGAGTTTTATAAGATTCTACCACTGATACAATTTGATAATTTACATAAATTTGCTCGTGGGTTGTTTTCCGTTTTTGGTATTACTTACTTGGGGATAAAACATTCTCCAAAATGAAGTACACAAAGTATGTTTGCAGATCTAAGTTAACCGATGAGCATCTTGAATCTCTTTTAATAATTGGAACAAGTAAAATTGATCCACAACTACAAACTATTGTCAGTGAAAAATCGCAATTACATAAATAGCATTATATTTTTTTACAAGTGGATACCCGCGGTTTTTTTAGGGTTAATTTAGCTTTTCTGTTCCTGGGGATTTTCAGGATAAAAATCATATGTTTGATTCAGGATATATACATTCCAAACATCGATATACATACATATGCGATATTCTTTACTCCCACCATAACTACCGAGGTTAACTGCGGGATGTTCACTAGTTTATAATGTTAGTGGGATTCATTTTCAGTAATTTGTTAGTTGTTATGCTTAAGTTAAATTTTATGAATATTATGCTTGACATTAAGCTTTACCTAGCAAGTAAATAAAACCGAGTTATTATCATTCTGTGTTTTTTTATCCAACTTATTACAGCAACAATACGCTATTCGCTGTCGCGGGACGGATTGATATTACTGGCGGGTAGGATTTGGCCGAGGGCCGTAGTTTGAAGACCCCCCTGATATATACTAGAGAACTCTGAATATCTGCGTCTTTGGTGTGAACTGCACTTGTGAAACAAATTTATATCTTTAGTTTTCAATTCTTTGTAACTATAATAACCCAGAGTTCTGTGTATATATATATAGTAATGCTTGTAAATAAAAATTAAAGTGTTCCCATGATCCTGAAAGTGGCCCACTTCTTGAAGCCGTTATAAGTCTAGTATAGGCAGAGATGTTACTCCATAGTTACCGCTTAGCAATACTTTAATATAAGTCATAATATTAGCCCAATTTGTAAAATGCCGCAATATTGATAGCAAGACCGAAATCTAATGTACGAAATTCATTCCATCTTCCGCCACTTGGTGAATAATAGATTTTCGTGAAAAATCTGTTTTTAAATCATCATTTTCGATTACTTATTTCAATTTTCAGTGTCATTGGCTTTTTAGTGTGTGGGTAGGTTTAGAATCTTCAAATCGATTCATTGGAAATGATCACCGCAGATGCTTACCAGAGCTTCCACCCACTGTTCTTGTGATATCAAAAGGACTCTTTGTCAAACCGTTGACGTGACTGGAACTTTCCCACCACATGCACAGTTCGGGAACGTCAGTTACGGTGACAGGGATGCCACCTGCTTTACGGTACAGCGCAGGTGTGTCAGAATCTTCCTCTGCCAGGTGATCTTTGTATCTCACCAACCCACAGGATTGTCTCATACCTATACATAATATTAAGAAAAAAATTTGTAGAACAACTTATGCCTTTGATTGAAATTTTTATTTACAAAAATATGAAAAATTATTCTAGAATATATTTAAGCTTTTTGATGTACATTTTCTTCTAATAGATCACCAAAAGTATTTAATCATATACCACAGGAGGGGTAATTAATTCAACTGGCATTTTTTGGTTATAGAATATATACAGGGGGTTATAATTAAAGTGACCCTATTCAGATCACTCTAGAACCCGTTCTACCTAACCGATTTTGAGGAAACTCTGTCAGAATCATTAAAATTTATTCAAGTACAGAATATTCTCAGCGTATGCTCCATTGACATCAATTATGATTTAAAACAATCTTAAAATCTCTTTCCCATGGTCCATATACCGTATATTCCGAATTTCATCAAAATCCGTTAGGTAGAATGGGTTCTAGAGTGGTCTGAATAGGTTACTTTAATTATAACTACCCTATATACTATATATCAGTTTTGGTACATTTTGTTTTTAAGTTTAAAGTTAAGGTTTTAGGTTAAAGGTAAAGTTTTTTTGCAAAATTGCGAAGTAATAAAAATAATAAAAAATCGATGCGATTATATCGATTATAAAATAGTTGATAACGGATTAAAGTTATAGTTGGGCCAATAAAAAAACGCGTGTGTTAAGCTAAAATCGTGTCTTTTATTGTGGGATGATATACTGCTGTGGAAAGTGCTTGAAAGTACCTTTCACACCAATTGCTTCTTTGCAAGTGAATGGAATTCCTAACAGAGGTGTGTCTCTGGCGATGTCCTCTTCAGATTTCACTCCGCTGGCCAGAAACTTATCGACGTTTCTGGCGTCCTTCAAAGCGTCCTCGTAGCGCTCGTCAACTGCAGCATTGATGTAGGGATGTATCTGCTTGGCCCTCTCCACATAAGCTTTCATTATTTCTTCGCAGCTCAACTGAAAAGAAAAAAATACATAGATACTGTCTTTGAATCTCTGAGAACATGGCACAGTATTGTTCAAAGGAACGTTATTTATAAAAAACTGAAATTTGCTCGGTAAATTTCAACTTATCATGTGTCAACATTCGAGAACGGATGAATAAATTCAGGAATATGCCAATATTTAATAATGCAAGAGATATATGAAGCAATTGATTGGAATACTAGAAGAATGGCCAAATTCATAGCCACATGAATATAGTAATGTTGAATAGATCAAGAACTTCATGTAGAATGAATTGTTGAAGAATTTCTAAAAGAATATAAAAAGTAAGATAAACGTAGTCGTAAATGAAGAAGGAGTTCCAGTGGCGGGGAATACATAATATAAACAAATACAACAAAAAGAAAAGACAAAAGAAAACATCAAAACACAGTAGAAAAATAAAGACCGAAATCATCGTCCCAAGAGCTCTCTGGGCAATCTCGGAGTCAATTCCATGGATTGTCTTGCAACATGGTAGTGTTTTTCTATTCATAGGCTCTTTCAAGAAGCAAAGATGATAATAGGAATTGTCATATACAACTATACGACATAAGTGTTCACCCAGACAGTCGTGTCCTGATATAAGTCCGAAAAGAGATACTGCATTTCTGGTTTTTTTGTCTGGTATTGCATCTAGCTCTGTCTCACTCCAATTCTTACTTTTATTCTCTCCCGTAGCTCTGAAAAGGTCCTCATTTTCATAATGTTTTACATATATAGTTTTACAGAATAGTACGATATTCGACAATAATTTGGTTGAAACAAGTGCCCTTTCGAGCAAGGAAATCAACCTGCTCGTTATTGTTGATACCGCAGTATCTATCGCATTAGCAAAGGTAGCAATCTAAATGCTGTTTATTTTATTTTTTTGACTTCATAGAAAAATGAAACATTATTTTAAAAGTCTCAACATATTATTAAAGTAAATATTCAAATTCATAATATTTCAGCTGAATTCAAGGAAAATATATTTTTATAAGGAATATTCCTCCTGGTTAAGAATATTCCTTATTCATTCATTTCATTATTCCCAATTCATTCATTTCGTTATTCCTTACTTTTATTTCTTAATTAATTCATTTTTTGATTCACAAAAATTTGGATTCATTCATTGTAAGCTCTTTGTGAATCCAAAAGATGATTTATCCATCATGAAATAGTTCTTTTTTACTTACTATAGTGTAAAAGATCTTATGTAAGTATTTTTGACAAAACAATGCTATTAGGGTGATGATGCATAGTTTCAAAAGTGCTATTTTAATATCGAAAGTGCGTCATTACCTGCCTCTTCCGGATTTTCTCTGCGAGTTCTGTTGCAGACAGGAGCAGGATTTTATTGTCAATGGGTGGCAACTTCTTTGTTTCCCCCATGAATAAGCGATAGAGGATTGCCAGGACATAATCAGATAAGGGTCGAGTGAGCGTTACTAAGAGGCGAATGAAATCCGCACATATTCTGGCAACCTGAAATATAAGAAAAAAAAAAAAAAAAACTAAATGAACAAAATGACTATATCATTTTTATTAAGAATCATTAATAGAAATTTTTAAAATACTAGAACATTACATTTCCTATATAGCACAATGAAAATTATATTCTGCAATAACAGAAAAATAGGTGCTTTTATGTTATTAATATAAATGAAAATCAATTAAACAGATTAAGATTTGTTGTTTTAACACTTGATTCTCAGATAATAATTTACTTGATTAACACTTGATTCTCAGATAATAAAATCCCAACGGTCCTTATTTTGCGATTTGGCCTACACTGGTTTTAGTTTTGTTCAGTAGTGAAAGTGAATTTCATTATAATGGTTTCTAATCAAGAAATGAGAAAGCCAAATTAATGTAAAGATTGAAAATATTTTTGGGGATGATATAGTAAAGCCTCAAACAGAGCATCGTTCAAAACATTTACAATGATGCTTATATGAGAAGTGATGCAGCAATTTGTTTAAAAAATAAAGAGGAGCGCAATTTTTCATTGGACTGCATTTTAACCATAATTTTGGCGATGATCTAGCATATTTCAAAATAGGAACAAATTAAGCTTTTATCCTAAATATCCTATATTTACGAAAAATGTATTCCTAAATTGCTTTTAAGGCAAATATAATAGTTTTATCGCCAAATTATTACATGGAATTATGCTTTGATAACTCACACAAATGTATCATTTAGACAAAGATAATAATCGTTGTTACGATAAAATTATGCCAAAATTATTCGCTAATACGACATTTCTTTTTAAAAATTTCTTTTAAAAAATGCCGAATTTGAATGATAAAACAAAATTATTTAAAAAGTAGGTGGAAAGAAACCAAAGAATAATTTTACATTTTATTCTGACATATCTTTTGTTGGAGGTGAAAATGATCTTTTATTGCCTTACTAAAACCTTACCGTGCATAGCCTTATCAAATGAATGCAGAAAACAAGAAGAACGTGGAAAAACACAAAAACAAAATTTAGTACGTTCCAACGGCCTTTTCTTCTGTAAAGTAACGTTCTAAAAATTAAAAAGTTACATTTTTTCGCTCGAATTCAAATAACAGTTGCCACAAAACCTAAAAAAGAAACATCCTCAAAACCAAACAATTTAATGTATTCGATCGACGTTTTCACCGTAACTAACGTTCTAAAAATAAAAAGTAAAATTTTTTTCGCGCGAATTCGAAAAATGTTGTTATAAAACCTTAATTATCTCAACAGCATTAAAAAAAAACATAATTTTATAATCAAATATAAGTTATTAATGAATTAAAACATCATTTTTCTTGTTTGCTTCGTAATTTCATGAGTGGCAACAGCATAAAAATTGTTTATTTTAAGTATCACTGACAGACGTACGTTATAAGAACACTTTCAGAATAACCGATAATTTCAGAATAATCTGAATAAATATTTCAAATAATATATATTTACTGTAACTAAAAAATTCTGCAAATAACTATCAAAGTAGAAATAGATAGTCATATTGCTCGAAAAATAAGAATTTACGAATTCTTCTAAAGCATTATAACCCTAAACAAATTCCGGGTTGCAAGACTTCCGACTTCCTCAGGGTTATAGTATTCTAGATTTTAACCAATTTTTTTATGTCCACTCTATGGTTATTTTCCACTCTATGGTTTGCACTTTCGCTTGTTTATTTGGTGATTTTTGTCTCTTGCTGTTTTCACCAATTCCCTTCTAAGCAAACAAAGTGCCTGATGAAATAAATTGATTATCGCCCTTTGGTGATTTCATTTAGGGCAGAAAAGAGACCTGGCAAAATTGATACCCTAAAATGCAGAATACCCACCTGCAGATATTTAAAAAAAGTTCATAAATTAAAAAAAAAAAAAAAAAAAAAAAATTCAAATTTCTAACTGGCCGTAAATATAATTAATAATATTTTGGCACCGTTTAAATAATGGTGTCCACGATAAGCAAATACCTATATTTTTGCATGTTTGAGAAACACAATGTAACTAGATAATAACAATTTAAATGAATTCTGGCAAGAATAATTATATTATCAATTCAATCTGCATATAACATAGTTAGTCTGATTTATTTTCAATTGCAGAATAGTAGGTTTTTAATTTATTTCACTGCTCCTACAACATAAAAGTTCTAAACACTACAGTTCTGTTGTGATGAACTATGAATCAATTATCAATACCAGAAAAAGGATTTCTGATAATTCAGAGCAACCAATTTAAGTAAAACGCAAATTAATAGTTAGAAAGTTAATGAGTGAAAATATTTCAACTTATTTATTTACATACAAAACTCCCTTTATTTAGGTTGCCAATATAAGTATTTTATCATGAAATTTGAGTGCTCAACATGAAACTTATGCTTTCATGTTGAGAAAAATGAAGCTTATGCTTTCATGTAGTGCATTCAAATTTTTAACTTAAATCTAGGAAGTATTGCTTATAGTTGCTCCACAGTAAATATTTTGGTGCCGTTGAAATAACGGTCACAATAAGAATACCTAAATTTTTAATAATAATATAATTTTTTTAAAATAAATAATTTGTTTTTTAAAAAAATATTTTCAATAATATTTTACAAAAGAATATAATGTAACTTCGTATCATTTATCCTTTTCTTCTGTTAATAGGATACGAATATGTTAAAAGTATATATACGTATAATATATATATGTATATATAATATATTTGTTCATAGCAGTTAATTATTTTTCCTTCCAAAAACAAATTTCAAGTAATAATTAGTTGACTCACTCAATTTTTCCACGTCGGTCTACTTTAATATGTACTGTATTATTTTATCCATTTAAATAAAAAAAAATAACAAACAATATAAGATTATAATGTGTCCTATATTAAATATTTCTTAAAATGACATTACGAATATTTACACATAAGAAAAAGAAATATATGCAAACTAGATTATCTGTGCTTAAAAATAAATGTTCTTGGGAAAATCAAGTAATATAAAAAAAGTTTTTTTTAAATCAATTCCTACTTAGGTCAACAAAGAAAAATTATATTTTAGTTAATAAGATAAATTTTTTTCTCCCATATAAAAACTAAAATTAATTAATTAAATTTAATTACTGAATTAATATTTGAAAAAAAATGTATTAACATCAAGTGTCATCCACTAAGTTAAAAAAATGTATTTGTACTTGAGTGGATGAATACAAAGTATTTTATTAACGATTGATAAGATATATAAATAATACCAAGATATATAAATATATATAGGGGGGTGAACTAATAGCACGAATTGAAAAAAAAAAAAAACTAAAATTAATTAATTAAATTTAATTACTGAATTAATATTTGAAAAAACGGTATTCACATCAAGTGTCATCTACTATAAGTTAAAAAAAATGTATTTTAACTTGAGTGGATGAGTAAAAAGTATTTTATTAAAAATCTGAACATGATATATATAGGGAGAGTGCGAACTAATAGCAGGAATTGAAAAAGCTAAAATTAATTAATTAAATTTAATTACTGAATTAATATTTGAAAAAACGGTATTAACATCAAGTGTTATCCACTACGAGTTTAAAAAAATGTATTTGAACTTGAGTGGATGTATAAAATGTATTTTATGAACGATTGAAAATTTGAACAAGATATATATAGGGAGAGTGTGAGCTAATAGAAGGAATTGAATGAAAAAAAGAAGCAATTTTAATCGAAGTTCACAGTCTTACCGTCACCGCCATTCTGAGTCCGCTCTTTTATGCAGCCGATTCTTCTTCAAAGCATGTGGTTTTTATCGTGTACATGGATTTAAAATATTATTAATAATATTTTAAGTCAGATCAAGTCAAAAATCTTCACGATAGCGGCCACTAGCAACGGCGCCGCTTCACTCTATAGGACTTCTCTTAAGTTGGCCACGATTGGCACCATACCAAAATTTTCAAAACATGGGGAAAAAAATGCCTGTTTGCATGCACAGCTGCAGAAATGTTTTGAACACGTGCTAGGCTCGCATATGACTGGACGTTTTCGTCACGTGACATCCGAGTCACAGGAGATACGATTCTTTATATTTTTTCCCCCTCTTATGCGGGTGCAAATGATGACTTCGTCTGCCGATAACTTCCTCTCTCAACTTCCTATTTATTAAGCGTTAAAAATAAAAAACGATTTCCGGAAAGAATGATTAAAAATGCTGGCAACTGGCATACCGATTACGGAGTACCAACAGGGGAAATACCGCTTAAACCTCCTCATCTTAGTTCATAAATATGATTTGAATTATAATGGACAGCTTTAAGGTTAGTAACAAAAAATAAAAGATAAAATTTCTAAAAATTTAATTAATGTGGTACTCAAAAAAATTTAAAAATACTAAAAATAAATATAGGTAAAATACAAAATAAAAGAATTTAAAGTTATGTTTAAATTTTAAGTTTAAGTTTAATAAAAAGTTAATAAGTTAAATTAATTAGACCCCGCGCTGTCCTGAATATTATTCATTAACATTATTTTTATTTAATGAATAATATTCATTTAATAAAAAAAATATTTAATAATTCATTAATTATTTTTATTTATCATTATTTTTTTTTTTACATTTAGTTTTATCATTAGTAAAAGCTTCAGAATTATATTAATCATTTCGGTACAAAGTTAACAATATGAATTGCGGATAACCAATGAGATGCATTCAAGCGATGAGCATCATTTGGATCGATATGTATTTAATGGCTCGCATAAGTCTTTTCCTCCCAAGTTTTAAACAATTTGCTTATAAAATTGCACAAAAATTTTTTAAACTCCATTCCAAATATTAATAATTCTGTTTTAAGTGATCAAAGCGACTATGATTACGACATTTCTGATTTCAAAATTGCAAAAGACCTCGCGCTGTTCTGAATATTAGTCATTAACATTACTTTTATTTAATGAATAATATTCATTTAATAAAAATATTTAATAATTCATTAATTATTTTTATTTATTATTATTTTTTTTTTACATTTTTATCATTAGTAAAAAGCTTCAGAATTATATTAATCATTTCGGTACAAAAGTTAAAAATATGAATTGCGGATAACCAATGAGATGCATTTAAGCGATGAGTATCATTTGGATCGATATGTATTTAATTTATTTAATTTAATTTTTAACTTTTTCCTCCCCAAGTTTTAAACAATTTGCTTATAAAATTGCACAAAATTTTTTAAACTCCATTCCAAATATTAATAATTCTGTTTTAAGTGATCTAAGCGACTTTTCTGATTTCGACATTTCTGATTTCAAAAATCGCAAAAGACCTCTGTTCTGAATATTAGTCATTAACATTACTTTTATTTAATGAATAATATTCATTTAATAAAAAATATTTAATAATTCATTAATTTTAGTAAAAACCTTCATAATTACATTAATCATCTTGAACAATGGCTTATAAAATGGAAAATTCAATTTAACATTAAGAAGAATGAAGCAGTACTATTCACACGTAAAATGGTTCTTAACACTCTTTCTATGAAAATTTATACTAATCCTATTAATTATACTGGACAGACTAAATATTTGGGAGTAATCTTAGATCGTAAATTGAATTACATTTACATTGACTATCTTAGGGCTAAATTTAATAGATGCATTCCGTACTGTATCCCCTTATTTGTAGGAATTCTACTATGTCCTTGGAAAATAAAAAACTAATTTATCTTGCTTACTTGCGTCCAATACTTGCATATGAGAGTCCTATTTGGGGATCTAATTGGGATTTTAAATTTATAGATATCATCTATATTACAGAAATGACATTTTTTAAGTTTATTTTACGTTGGAATCTGCTGTCAAACATTCTTTTCGGCAGAGTCCGCCAAATAACGGGTTGCAATTGTAAGTGAAGGGAATTGTAAACAATACAAGAAACCCGGGTTATCACGTTTAGCGACTTATCACTCGGTTGGAGCCACAAAAAGTCGGCAAATCCATTTAAAATGGAAAAGTTAAGATTTCGTAAAAAAAATATATACCTAATATTTTAAAGTTTTACAACACATTTATAGCAATAGAAAGTTATTGATGCTCTTAACACCAAACCAAGGTACATACAAGATTATTTTTGTATTTAAACATATTTTTAAAAGAGTCATCAAAAATTGTGGGCGCCAAATGCGATAATGCTAAACACTGGGCGCCATCTAGCGTCAGAATCATTTATTATTCATGTACACGAAGAAGCATGTTCCATCAAAAAAATTATTATCAAAGAAGCATATATTGAAATAGATAAAATTTAATATATATGTACATACAAATTCGTTTTGATTTTCTTATATGTTGTGCATATTTTCTGTAAATATATTTTAAAAATGCGTCCAAACATATACACATGTGAGTCATCTCGATTAAAATTAAAAGCCTAAAGAATTCGATACCACACTATTTTCAATTCATAATGGATTTCAAACTAATCGTTGTCGAAAAGAAATATGTTATTGAATAAAGAACAATAAGACAGTTGTCAAATTTTTTCTCAAGGTTTCTGTCATACCGGCATTTAAAATGAAGTCGACATTTGATATCGACATATGATTACGATTTCAGGAGAAGTTGAATAGCAATTTTTTATTTGCTAATATTTATATTTCAGATATCTTTCTCTCTACTTTCTTACTACTCTTTTTCTCTTTCTCTCTCTTACTTCAGATATCTCTCTCTACTTATTTAACTAGATACCTTCTTCAAATGAATTTCTTCTCTGTTTACGTATACAAAAATATAAATAAAGAAAAATCACAGTTATCAATACAAAATGTGGAGTCAATATAAAAATAAAATATGTTTCGATAGAGAATCTTTTAAATGTTACTTTGAAATGGAAAAGTTTGGGATTGTAAGAGAAGTAAATTGCAAATAATACGAGAAAGCCAGGTTATCACATTTGGCGATTTAATGCTCATATGGCGTCACAAAAAGTAGCCAAACCCCAGCCGCCCCTATTTTGCGATTTGGACAAATTTATTCCAAACTAGTTTTTGAATCTGTTTGAAATAAAGTTAGGTATTCTATTTCATGGAATAATGTAAAAAAAAAACCGAATAGATCAGATATCGAATAAAATACGTGATTTAGTTAACGTAGCTTTTCTTAATGAGTTAGGGGTCATTCAACTTTTTTTGTTATTTTTATTTCATTAAGAGTTCCATTCAGTCAATTGGGTAAATCTCTCTATCAATCGACTCAAAACGATGTCCCCGGAGTTGTCTTTTGAGTTTTGGGAATAGCCAGAAGTCACGTTGGTTGAATACGGTGTGGATACGGTGGTTGTGGAACGATATGGGTTTCATTTTTGGCGAAAAAGTCACGAAGAATCAATGCAGTGTGAATTGGCATCGAGATTTGACGAAGAAGTCATTATAGATAAATAAGATAAGATAAATAAATAACTTGATTTTTATCTTCATTTGATTGAAAGTTATGTTAAAATTGATGAATTAATAAAACTAAGTCCAAGATAAGTCTTAAAGGTAATCAGAATCTGGAAGATATCATATTAAAATACAATAAAAAATGTGATTTAACTTATCTACTAAAAAGATAAAAAAAATTTGTATCTTAAAAAATATTATGCACGTGGCATTAAAAACAGTAATCTGTCAATTTGACAGTCAAGGTCAATAGAAAATGTATTTCAATTCAAACAGAATTTGCGAGAAGTTGATAAGTTAATTTTTCCTTATTAATTTTAGTCCTCTGTGAGTGGTTAAAAACTTAAAAGTGTTTATCAAAACTAAGAAAAACAAAACTACAAATAAGAAAAACAAAACAAAATATAAGAAACCAAAACTACATAGTAAGAATTTGAAATTATTTTTACACCTTTTTTTATTTTACGGAAATTATGTATGTGAAAATAATTTAAAAAAAAAAATCACATACAGTTTTAATTCATTATAAATAGTCAAAAAATTTATAATAGTAATGTAATTCAAAATGTAAATAAATAATTATATAAAAATAATAATATTAATAAAATTTCTAATAATTTTTAATTTGGTTTGAAATCAAAATGCTTCATACAGTGTGGTTATAATTAAAGTGACCCTATTCAGACCCCTCTAGAACTCGTTCTACCCAACGGATTTTGATGAAACTTGGTATATACGGTATATGGACCATGGGGAAAAAAAGATTTCTGCAATAAAAAAGATTGTGCTTGCAGTGGATTCCCTCCCATGTGGGTATCTATGGAAATGAAATTGCTGATCTGCTCGCTAGGAAGGTTGCGAACTTCCCAAAGCTTCTTCCAATCTGTTAGCTTCAAAGGTTCATTCCATGACTCTAGCCAGAGTGAATACCGCTTGAAGGTCGCCACCAATTCATGCATGGTACGCCGCTAAATATCCTGGTATGTCCTTGCAGTGCTCCTGTCCTAGATCTGCTCAGACGTCTAGCTTTTAGCTAGACTAAGGACTGGCCACACTAACAGTTTGACCTTCAATGGAGACGAGAAGACATATTCTCTTTGCCATTCTTCGTCCATCGCGTCTCCCTCTCATCTCATCGATTGTATTGGTGCTCTGTGAGGCAACTGTTGAATTAGGGGAGGACCGTTTACGATTTGATGCAACATGATCTACTGGAATTGGTTTAGGATTCTAAATCAAGGGGATAAGCAACAACAACAACAACAAAAAAGAGATCAAATTTTGGCCACCAGGGGAAATAGTGTCTCCTAAAGAAGCACAAAAAAATCTGTCAGAACCATTAAAATTTTGTCCAGAATATGCTCAATGTATGCTCCATTGACAAATTGCATGTTGAAGGGCATTAGAGCGTTTTCGATGGTAGAGCGAAAAACTCTCGAGAGATTTCAACAACATGGCGTGTAATGCTGGATTTCAATTCAGGTAAGGTCAAAATTCCTACTCCATAAACACGATCTTTTAGGGATCACCACAACCAGAAATCACAGGGATTTAAGTCGGGTGAACGAAGAGGCTAGGCGTGATCTATTATTTATAATACACAAGTTTTCTTTTCTTACACCGCATTACAACTAACGTTCTCAGAATAATTAAACTATATTCTGAGAAACTCATAATGCGGTCGCATCTTGGATGGTTCTATGTTTCACTTCAGTGATTCAGTGACCATCCCTAGATACGTACAGTTGATTGAAACATAGCAAAGCAAACCAGACTCGTAGTTGAAGTTGTTAACGCGTTTGATTCCACTTATCTGCGAATCGTTTTTTCTCTCTAAAATGAAATTGACCAAACACAAAACACGCTTTAACATAACGGGAGCTAACCTGCAACGCCAATTAAGATGTGCAAATACCCAAATTGAGATCGGTTTGTAAAAGCTAAGTGAAAGAGTAGAGAAACAAATATCGCACTAGTAAAATAAATATTTATTAATGATTTCGTTTATATTTATATATTTTTTTTTTATATTTCATTTTTAGTGTTATATATTTCTTGACAATGTGCATTTAGTATCATTATTATTATATTATTTATGTTTACATGTAAGAAGAATAGTAAACACAATAATAATAACTCTTTATGTTTCAATTTTCACTCCTCAAAAATGTCTATAGTGGGTCTAAATCTAATATGGGGGTATATAATTTTATATGTGGCCCGCGGTACTTACATAAGATGCATTTCCAAAGTGGCCCGTAAAATCATTTGGGTTGGCCACCCATGCTTTAAACGTAGATTTAAATTGTATATTTGCAAGATGGATATCCACATTAACTACTATAGGCACTTGCAGTAGTAAATTCTTTCATTAAAAAGCTATTTCATTAAAATTATCTTCTTTCTTTTATTGAATAAGTCATAATTTTATTTTTCAATTCGATTTGCAAGAGACCTTACAAACAAAGCGTTAACTGACATTTCTTCAGAATATAATTTGTTAATGGGGTTATAAAGTTCTTACAAAAGTTATAATCGAAATTAATGATTCACCATGGATAATCTTTATAGGAGGTTACGGAAAATCTTTTTATAAATTACTCAATTTTCTCAGTGGGATATTTTGAGGTCAGACTTGTCTAATTAGAATTGGGAAATGGACGTCATGTTAACAATTTAACGATGGTTAAGTGAAAATGAATTAATTAAATATATAAAACAAATTATAATTCGAATTATTAACTTGTATGAGCTAAGATGTCAATTAATTTATTTTGAAACTTACATAATATTACATTACATTATCTATAAAGTATTTTTTAGTCATTTTGAGAGGTCGCAACAGGGTCGCCTAGTGACTAGCGCTCTGGCTCTCGGTGCCACAGATTTCGGGTTCGAATCCCGGCTAATCAATGAATGTTTGTAATGGTTCGGAATCCACTTAAAACCATAGGTTCCGGTATAATATGGCTGTAGATCGTTGAGCATATTGCTGACAATCCTACTCAGTAAAAAACTAAACATCTTCTGTCTCGAAATCAGCCAGTAGGCAGACAGCCTTTCCCCACCATGGGGCTGTTGCGCCGATGATGATGTTAATGAGGTCATAGTATCTATAAACTCTGATAATATCTTTAATTTTTGTTAAGAAAATAATGATACAGAAAAAACAATTGTGAGAAATTACATTGATCCATTTCATTGGTCAAAGAAAAACTATTTAAATTTACAAGGTCGGGGATATGTAAATTAAAATCATTGTTGTCAATTAAAATAAAAGCGTTGTAAATTAAAATTTCTCGGTTGTAAATTTCAATAGTTGTAATTTCAAACGAGAAAAAATTTTCTTAAAATAGTAAAAAATTATTAAAATATAAATTATTAAAATAGTAAGCAAATACGATGTATTTCACCCAAATTTGATAAAGCTTTTAAAAATAATTTAGTTTTGCAGAACACATTTTTCAGATTTATTGCAGAAGAAAATTCAAAATTTGTAATATTTATATTTTGGAATAAAAATAATTTTTTACTGAATTATCTTTCATTGTCTTATAATTTTTATAACTTTATTTAAGCCATTTCGTTTAACAGAGTGAAAGTAAGCTAATCCTTATTTTTGGCTACAAGAATCTGATCATCGTATTATTTTTTTAGTCATTCAATAAATTTTATTGCACAATTTTCTGTCATTTCTACTTGAGGTTCAAAAAAAAAATTACAACGAGTAAAAACGGAAATGGAATATCAATAGTGAAAATGGTTGTAGTGTAAGTTATCACATTCATATAATTATGTTTCACTTTAGAAAGTCGTCATAAATTAACTTTCCTTGTTTGGAGGCATCTGCAGCTAAACATGTATAGAATGAAACCATATTTCTTAAGGAAGGAAATCATATTTCCATTTTCGTATGAAACCATATTTTCTAGGGAGATAAATCTTCAAACAAAAAGTCACCGATAGGAGAGATTTGGAACTTTCGTAACGGAAAACAAGTCAATAGTTACAATGAATACATAATGTATTATGAAAAATTTCATTAAAGATTCAAGTAATAAAATGAAAGTAGAAATGAATGACATACAGTTCATATTGTATTTTATTAAATTATTAAATATTATAGAAAATAATCTTTCATCAATAAATACATGTTCCCTGGACCATGTGAAATATTTTCAATATACTACAGCGTCCAAAAAAGTAAGATCAATTTTCAATTTAAAATTCCCGGGTCTTATGGAATTTAATTTTTTTTTTTTAGGTTGCTGGCACTGTGCTTGATATCTGTTTAAAAATTGACGTCAGAATATTGCTTAGTCTTTGAGTTACGCTTGGCTTTGTGAGACGCTGAAAAACTGATTCTGGCGATTTTTGAAATGTCTGAATTAATTGAGCAAGAACTTGCATTCAATTTTGTTTGTGGAAGATTATAGAATGTTGCAGAAGGCATTCGGTGAGCCTTTCTATATCGGACAGAAAAGTTTAGAAGGGGTATAAATAGTTCAAAGAAGGCAGAGAACGCATTGAAGATGAAGAGCCCTCTAGCCAACCATCGACCTCAACCGACGAAACTCACGTCCAAAAAAATAAAGATTTGGTGCTTGCAAAACCGTCGAATTACAATGAGAGATATTGCTGAGGATGTTGGAATTTCAAAAGGACCGTTCCATTCCCTTTTGGGCCTCAAACGCGTCAAATCTCGATTGGTACCAAAACACTGAATGCGCCAGCTCACACTGAATTGATTCTTCGTGACTGTATATCGTTCCAAAAATGAAACCGTGTGACTATCGTTCCAACAACCTAGGACACCGTTATGAGCCGACTGAAGAGATTCAAAGTGAATCGCCACGCGCTTATGAGCCGATGACTTTTTTTTAGCCTGCATTGAGAAAAAAAAGTTGCTATAAGTGTATTGTGTCCGGGGGATTACTTTGAAGGCGATGAAATAAATTTGAAAGTATGAATAAAGAATTTTTGAAAAAAAAATTAGTCTTACTTTTTGGGCGCAGTAGTACACCAGACTTGAAAAGCAATTATTAATTCCTTATGTTATTTAATATACGTATTATTTTGTTTAAAAAAACCCTTAATTTCATAAATTGGTAATATTAAACAAATTTATTGAAGCGTCAAAAAATCTAATCTAATCGTGATAAATGATCGGAAGTTAATCACGATATTTATCTCTAAGATGTTCCTGGGCAGTTTCTTACACCTCTTAACTCTTTTAGAGAACTAAACGGAACAAAATTAAGTCATCGCATATTAGTGAATTATTATCTAATACAAAAGGAAAAGTCTGGGAGACAATCGGAAATGACTGGAAAAAAAATTGAGTGGAAAAACTCGCAAAGAGGCTGTTGCCAATTTTAGATTAAGAACTGGACACAACTGCCTGGACGAACATCTGGTCAAAATAGGGATTGCGAACTCTGATATATGTGTTTTTATTTAACACAGTGAAAATGAATAAAGCCTATTTACTTGTTTGCTTGGGACTGGACTTTAATTTACATCATAATGGTGATTTGTGTACTCTTTACTGGAGAGAAAGCATGCCCAGATCACACGGATTTTTATTAGGGTGCTTCAAGCTCTTAATATCTTTATCCTTAGAACATCTAATTTGTTTTTAACTGTTTTTAAAAGGCCTTTTGGTCAGTTTGGTTAAAATGTCTGGCCTTTTCCTTTGTATTTTCATTTTTTTTTATGTTTTGTTTCTACAGTAAGTGGCCAAATTTGTATGGATTGCGTTCTAATAAAGCCATAGGTAACAACAGCAACATATTACATATCAAATCTTATCACAATCAAGATATCACGCCAAAGTGACAAATAATTATAAAACATTCTTCTTTAACTTTTTGTTATCGTATAATTTTTGGTAGAAAATATATCTCCCAAAATATTTTCACTTGACATATATATAGATATAATTCAACATAATGACATTTTTACATAAAAATTTATCGTACAGCATATCGTTAATGGAACGAACTTTAGAAAACTATCATATTTCATGAAAAGGTATGTTAAATTTATGCCTGTTTATATTAATGTTAAATTTATGATTTTCCAAGTTAATTATATATATATTATGTAATGGTTAATTTTCATGATTAATTTTAAATTTGCCTTTATAATTTTTATTTGTTTATATGTTCTTTTTATTTGTTCTACAGTAAGTGACCAAATTTGTAGGGATCAAATTCCAATGAAGTCAGTGAAAACAAGAAAAACAATATTTATCTCTAAATATATTGGTAGAAGATAAATAAGTTATTAAGATACAAAATATGAATATTGTTGTGCTGAATGGTCTTTTTAAATATATCACTCACATTGGATTTAAGCCACTGAAATAAAATTGGAAATCAAAATTTCTTAGAGGATCTTACGTTTACAGATTTTTTAAAAATTTAGTTACGTAGAAAATATTTTAGGAAGAATAATCTTACACATTTTATACTTCATAAGAAGTGATTCTTAAAAAAAATGACAGTTTTTCTTAGAAAGCCTCCTCACTGAATGAATCTTAATGATGTTTTATTGCACGACTTCCTGTCACATCATCTTGTGGTTCCACAAAGAAAATTACGATGAGTCAAAGCGCAAGTGGGCAATGTTTACTGCTTTGCCTCTAGTTATGTGTTAATTGGATACATTAATCAGTTAGTGTTTATATTAATAGTACATTTCAACGAAAATATAAAAGCCCAACTAATTATAAGTTTAAAAAAAAAAAAAAAAGGCAATTTGTTTGGATATTGAAATTTAATACTCTAAAAATGCAAATGAAAGAGAAAAGAAAGTATCAAACAATTGCTACACATATATATTTCAAATTTATAAATGAGCAAAATTTGTATTTATCTGTTTCTAACATTAGGATCATTCCTGTTTAGATACAAAGGGATGAAAACTTTTCATATAAAATTAAAAAAAAATCTGTATTTTAAGAAATTATTGAAATTTTTATATATTTTAATTCAGTATTTTATAAAAATCGTATCTAAAATTTGTTAGTTCCAAAATGATGGGTAATTTAATTTAATAATTATTAATTCGCTTCTAAACGGCAATTTTAAATTGCAGACATATTTGGCAATAATGTATTTGGCTACATATAGATATATTTGGCAATAGATGGCAATTTTAAATTGCAGATATATATGCAATTTTAAATTTCAGATATATTTTGGCAATATGCAGCAATTTCAAAAATTGCAGATATATTTGGCAATATATGGCAATTTTAAATTGCAGATATATTTGGCAATATTATATTTAGATGTATATTGATATATTTGGCAATAGATGGCCATTTTGAATTACTGATATATTTGGCTATATATAGATATATTTGGCAATAGAGGGGGCAATTTTAAATTGCAGATCCCGAATGCATCACTAAAAGATTTCCATTTCACCCACATTGCAATACTACAATCTGGAATGACTACTCACAGGTCCCACCAGAGGAAGATAAACATCTTTTAAATATTCCTTGAATCAACTAAATATACCGGCATAAAGTTTTATCATGTAAATCTCCAGAATAGACTCAGAACTTCGAATTTTACCTTGTTTGTTAAATGTCAAACAGCGAGTCTCAATTGTACTATATAATGGTGAAACACAATATACACCAAGCTACTGCGACCTTTTAAACAAAAATAATTGCAAATCAATTTTATTACATAATTTATCGAATTATTATTTTTTACCTACAAATCTGAAATTTATTGCATATTAAAAAAAATTTTTTTTTCAGCACTGTGCCTCTTATTTAAACTGTACATTAAAAATGGAGAGATTTCAAACAGTTATTTATAAATTGTCTCCAAACACAATTATCAATTTCATTTAAAATATTCATATTTAATAAGTTCTAAATAAGAATATTTTTAAAATATCATTTTCAATCAATATTTTTGTAAATCATTGATTGAAAATCGCAGAAATAATTACATTACATATTTAAATGCAAATAACTTTATTTTATTAATGCCTTTTAGTAATATTACCCCTTAAAAGTGTCGTTTAATTTTTGTAAGACATTGCACATTAAATTTCAGCTCTTTATTTAATACTATCATCATCATCATCATCATCATTGGCGCAATAGTCCAATGGTGGGTCAAGGCTATCTGCCAACTGGCGGATTACGAGACGAGAGATGCTTTTCTCTTTACGGGGTAGGGTTGCCAGTCCTACATTTAACAGTCATATTAGAAAGGGCCGAACCACTACAAACATTTACGTAACATCCGAAACCCGTGGCACCAAGTGCCAGAGCGATAGTCACTCGGCCATCAGGTCCAATTTAATACTATACCCCATGTAATTTTCTTATACACGTATAAAACAAAGCAAAAATGTATAAAACAATTATACGCGCATTATTAAAAACAAACAATTATTACGTGCAATCATTACAAACAATTCTCTACAAAACCATTATAAAAGTATAAACAAAAACAAAATTAACATATGTACTATGTAAAGTTAAAAATTAAAGTTTTGTTCCAATACAGGGATGGCCAACCTCCGGACCGCGTTCTGCATGCCCCCGCCTTGAACATATTTCCGGCCTGTGAGATTTATCATATTTTTACAAAATATATTTATTTTATAATGGTAAAAGTAGTGAAAACCGATGTATTAAAAAATGCATTATTTGTGAATCCATATATACAAAAAATTAACTGCCGAAATGATGAGAAAAAAATTAACTTTGATTTTAAAATAATATTCTTGCGAATATATGACATTTTGGAACGATACCAAACACAAAACACGCTCAAACATAACGGACGCTAACCTGCAACACCCATTACGATGTGCAAATAACCAAATTGAAATCGATTTGCAAAAGTTAAGTGAAAGAGCGGAGAAACACATATCGCTCCAGTAAAATAAATATTTTTTTTAAAGACTTCATATTTTTATGCCGTTTATATTTATATATATTTAATGTTTCATTTTCAGTGTTTTATATTTCTTTACAATGTGCTTTTAGTATCATTATTATTACAGTATCTACGTTTACATGTAAGAATAATAGTAAACATAATAAAAATAACTCATTATGTTTCAATTTTCAATCCAAAATACGTCAATAGTGGGTCTAAATTTAACAGGAGGATATATAATTTTATATGCGGCCTGCGGAGTTAGGATGCATTTCCAAAGTGGCCCACAAGATCATTTGGGTTGGCCACCCTGTTCTAGTATGTACATTAAACCCAAATACAATAAAAGGAAAATATCACTAATAAACTTCTTACCGTAATCATGATTTTAAAATCCAGTCGAAAACTCCCCTACTTAGCCTTCTTTAAACAGCTAATAAGTATTTCTTCGAAGTCTGCGGAACGCTGAATAAACCACTTATGGCAAAAGAAAGTTAAACGGAAACAGTCTTTGATAAAAAGGTCTATCATCGTACTTAATTGGGCAGAATGTTATCAGACTTATTCCAAGAGATAACTCCGTAAGTAGAACACTCGATGGAGTATACATCATTACAGAGAAGTTGTCTCAATATAGTCACTTATCTTGTTTTTTTTAAAATTATATTCTCATACTTTAGTAAAATTAAAAAATTGTGAAAATAATATCGAATTATTATCAGAAGGTATAGTTTTGATAAATACGTTTAAGTTTTTAATTGTAGAGCCTGATGGCCGAGTGACTGGCTCGAAACCGAAACCTGTGGCACCGATTGCCTGATAACGAGTCACTCGGCCGTCAGACCCCAAAATTTTATGCGCATTATTAAAAACAAACAATTATTACGTACAATTATTACAAATAATTCTTTACAAAACAATTATACGCTCATTATTAAAAACAAACTATTATTACGTATAATTATTACAAACAATTCTTTACCTAACAACTATACGCGCATTATTAAAAACAATTCTTTACAAAACAATTATACGCGCATTATTAAAAACAAGCAATTATTACGTACACTTATTACAAATAATTCTTTACAAAACAATTATACGCTCATTATTAAAAACAAACTGTTATTACGTATAATTATTACAAACAATTCTTTACCTAACAATTATACGCGCATTATTAAAAACAAGCAATTATTACGTACACTTATTACAAACAATTCTTTACCTAACAACTATACGCGCATTATTAAAAACAATTCTTTACAAAACAATTATACTCTTTTATTAAAAACAAGCAATTATTACGTGCACTTATTACAAACAATTCTTTACCTAACAATTATACGCGCATTATTAAAAACAAGCAATTATTACGTACACTTATTACAAACAATTCTTTTACCTAACAATTATACGCGCATTATTAAAAACAAACAATTATTACGTACACTTATTACAAACAATTCTTTACCTAACAATTATACGCGCATTATTAAAAAAACAAGCAATTATTACGTACACTTATTACAAACAATTCTTTACCTAACAATTATAAGCACATTATTAAAAACAAGCAATTATTACGTACACTTATTACAAACAATTCTTTACCTAACAATTATACGCGCATTATTAAAAACAAGCAATTATTACGTACACTTATTACAAACAATTCTTTACCTAACTATTATACGCGCATTATTAAAAACAAGTAATTATTACGTACACTTATTACAAATAATTCTTTACCTAACAATTATACGCGCATTATTAAAAACAAGCAATTATTACGTATAATTATTACAAACAATTCTTTACCTAACAACTATACGCGCATTATTAAAAACAATTCTTTACAAAATAATTATACGCGTATTATTAAAAACAAGCAATTATTACGTACACTTATTACAAACAATTCTTTACCTAACAATTATAAGCGCATTAGTAAAAACAAGCAATTATTACGTATAATTATTACAAACAATTCTTTACCTAACAACTATACGCGCATTATTAAAAACAATTCTTTACAAAACAATTATACTCTCTTTATTAAAAACAAGCAATTATTACGTGCACTTATTACAAACAATTCTTTACCTAACAATTATACGCGCATTATTAAAAACAAGCAATTATTACGTGCACTTATTACAAACAATTCTTTACCTAACAATTATACGCGCATTATTAAAAACAAGCAATTATTACGTACACTTATTACAAGCAATTCTTTACCTAACTGTTATACGCGCATTATTAAAAACAAACAATTATTACTGATAATTATTGCAAACAATCTTTATAATACAATTATAAACGTATAAAACAATTACACACGTATAAAATAAAACAAAAATAAAATTATCACATATACTATGTAAAGTTAAACATTAAAAGTTTACAACTTGTAAATTTTTACTTATGTATTACAAGTTGTACTTGTATATGCATTATATGTATTGTTTTATTTGCATTCGTATTAAATACAAATGCAATAAAAGAAAAATATTATAATTAACGTCTTACCGTAATCATGGTTTTAAAATCCAGTCAAACCCCTACTTAGCAATGCAAAGCTGCATCAACTTTTCCTTCTATAGACAGCTAATAAGTATCACTTTGCAGTCTTCGGGAGTAATACTAAATAAGCCATTTAAACTCGCAAAAGAAAGTTAAAGAGTCTTTGATAAAAAGGTCTATCATCATACTTAATTGTGCAAAATGTTATCAGACTTTAGATAAACCCGTAAGTAGGACACTCGATAGAGTACATCATTATATCGGAGTTGTCCCAATATAGTAATTTATCTAGTTTTCGAAATCTCCAAAGGTGACTTGCCCTTAACAAAACATCATAAATAAAAATCAGCCCTACGCCCAACAGTCATACTAGACCGGGATCTAAGGTTTAAAGTGGATTCTGAAGAATTACAAACGTCCATGGCACCGCCGGGACTGAATCGAAACCTGTGGCACCGACTGCAAGAGCGCTTGGCACTGGGATAATTTAAGATCCCATTTAATACTATACCACATGAAATTTTCTTATACATGTATAAAAAAAAAACAAAAACGTATAAAACAATTTTACACGCATTATTAAAAACTAACAATTATTACATACAATTAGTACAAACAATTAATTACAAAGCAATTGTAAAAACGTATAAAACAATTATGCACGTACAAAACAAAAACAAAATTAACAATATACTATGTAAAAGTTAAACATTAAAAGTTTCCAATTTTTAAATTTTGTACTTGCATATGTAATTCAATTTGTACATGTATATGTATTATACGTATTGTTTTACTCGTATTTGTATTAAATCAAATGCAATAAAAGAAAATTATTACTAATTACCGTCTTACCGTAATCATGGTTTTAAAATCCAGTGGAAAATTCCTTATTTTTCTATCTAAGCAATACAAAGCTGCATCCACTTTTCCTTCTTTAGACAGCTGATAAGTATCTCTTTGAAGTACTCGGGAGTAACTCTAAATAAGCCACTTAAACTGGAAAAAGAAACTTGAACGGAAATAGGAGAGTCTTTGATAAAAAGGTCTATCATCGTACTTATAGTAAACTCGGCACCGAGTGCCAGAGAGCTAATCACTCTGTCATCACGCCGCATTGAATGCTATACACCATGAAATTTTCATATACACGCATAGAAGAAAACAAAAAACAAAATTTACACATGTACCATGTAAAGGTAAACATTAAAAGCTCCGAATTTTTTAAATTTTTGTTCTAGTATGTGCACTAAATACAAATGCAATAAAAAAAAAAATATTACAATTCAACGTCTTACCGTAATCATGGTTTTAAAATCCAGTGGAAAATTCCTTATTTTTCTATCTAAGCAATACAAAGCTGCATCCACTTTTCCTTCTTTAGACAGCTGATAAGTATCTCTTTGAAGTACTCGGGAGTAACTCTAAATAAGCCACTTAAACTGGAAAAAAGAAACTTGAACGGAAATAGGAGAGTCTTTGATAAAAAGGTCTATCATCGTACTTATAGTAAACTCGGCACCGAGTGCCAGAGAGCTAATCGCTCGGTCATCACGCCGCATTGAATGCTATACACCATGAAATTTTCATATACACGTATAGAAGAAAACAAAAACAAAATTAACACATGTACCATGTAAAGGTAAACATTAAAAGCTCCTGAATTTTTAAATTTTTGTTCTAGTATGTGCACTAAATACAAATGCAATAAAAAGAAAAATATTGCAATTTAACGTCTTACCGTAATCATGGTTTTAAAATCCAGTGGAAAATTCCTTATTTTTCTATCTAAGCAATACAAAGCTGCATCCACTTTTCCTTCTTTAGACAGCTGATAAGTATCTCTTTGAAGTACTCGGGAGTAACTCTAAATAAGCCACTTAAACTGGAAAAAGAAACTTGAACGGAAATAGGAGAGTCTTTGATAAAAAGGTCTATCATCGTACTTATAAAAAACTCGGCACCGAGTGCCAGAGAACTAATCGCTCGGTCATCACGCCGCATTGAATGCTATACACCATGAAATTTTCATATACACGTATAGAAGAAAACAAAAAACAAAATTAACACATGTACCATGTAAAGGTAAACATTAAAAGCTCCGAATTTTTAAATTTTTGTTCTAGTATGTGCACTAAATACAAATGCAATAAAAGAAAAATATTACAATTCAACGTCTTACCGTAATCATGGTTTTAAAATCCAGTGGAAAATTCCTTATTTTTCTATCTAAGCAATACAAAGCTGCATCCACTTTTCCTTCTTTAGACAGCTGATAAGTATCTCTTTGAAGTACTCGGGAGTAACTCTAAATAAGCCACTTAAACTGGAAAAAGAAACTTGAACGGAAATAGGAGAGTCTTTGATAAAAAGGTCTATCATCGTACTTATAGTAAAACTCGGCACCGAGTGCCAGAGAAACTAATCGCTCGGTCATCACGCCGCATTGAATGCTATACACCATGAAATTTTCATATACACGTATAGAAGAAAACAAAAAACAAAATTAACACATGTACCATGTAAAGGTAAACATTAAAAGCTCAATTTTTAAATTTTTGTTCTAGTATGTGCACTAAATACAAATGCAATAAAAGAAAAAATATTGCAATTTAACGTCTTACCGTAATCATGGTTTTAAAATCCAGTGGAAAATTCCTTATTTTTCTATCTAAGCAATAATACAAGCTGCATCCACTTTTCCTTCTTTAGACAGCTGATAAGTATCTCTTTGAAGTACTCGTAACTCTAAATAAGCCACTTAAACTGGAAAAAGAAACTTGAACACGGAAATAGGAGAGTCTTTGATAAAAGGTCTATCATCGTACTTATAGTAAAACTCGGCACCGAGTGCCAGAGAGCTAATCGCTCGGTCATCACGCCGCATTGAATGCTATACACCATGAAATTTTCATATACACGTATAGAAGAAAACAAAAAACAAAATTAACACATGTACCATGTAAAGGTAAACATTAAAAGCTCCGAATTTTAAATTTTTGTTCTAGTATGTGCACTAAATACAAATGCAATAAAAGAAAAATATTACAATTCAACGTCTTACCGTAATCATGGTTTTAAAATCCAGTGGAAAATTCCTTATTTTTCTATCTAAGCAATACAAAGCTGCATCCACTTTTCCTTCTTTAGACAGCTGATAAGTATCTCTTTGAAGTACTCAGGAGTAACTCTAAATAAGCCACTTAAACTGGAAAAAGAAACTTGAACGGAAATAGGAGAGTCTTTGATAAAAAGGTCTATCATCGTACTTATAGTAAACTCGGCACCGAGTGCCAGAGCTAATCGCTCGGTCATCACGCCGCATTGAATGCTATACACCATGAAATTTTCATATACACGTATAGAAGAAAACAAAAAAACAAAATTAACACATGTACCATGTAAAGGTAAACATTAAAAGCTCCGAATTTTTAAATTTTTGTTCTAGTATGTGCACTAAATACAAATGCAATAAAAGAAAAATATTGCAATTTAACGTCTTACCGTAATCATGGTTTTAAAAATCAGTGGAAAATTCCTTATTTTTCTATCTAAGCAATACAAAGCTGCATCCACTTTTCCTTCTTTAGACAGCTGATAAGTATCTCTCTTAAAGTACTCGGGAGTAACTCTAAATAAGCCACTTAAACTGGAAAAAGAAACTTGAACGGAAATAGGAGAGTCTTTGATAAAAAGGTCTATCATCGTACTTATAGTAAACTCGGCACCGAGTGCCAGAGAGCTAATCGCTCGGTCATCAAATTGAATGCTATACACTCACAGAAATTTTCCCAATACACGTATAGAAGAAAACAAAAAACAAAATTAACACATGTACCATGTTCAAAAATAAACATTAAAAGCTGAATTTTTAAATTTTTGTTCTAGTATGTACATTAAATACAAATGCAATAAAAGAAAAATATTACAATTTAACGTCTTATCGTAATCATGGTTTTAAAATCCAGTGGAAAATTCCTTATTTTTCTATCTAGCATTAATACTCTGCATCCACTTTTCCTTCTTTAGACAGCTGATAAGTATCTCTTTGAAGTACTCGGAGTAACTCTAAATAATTATACTTAAACTGGAAAAACAAACTTGAACGGAAATAGGAGAGTCTTTGTATAAAAGGTCTATCATCGTACTTATAGTAAACTCGGCACCGAGTGCCAGAGATAATCACTCAGTCATCACGCCGCATTGAATGCTATACACCATGAAATTTTCATATACACGTATAGAAGAAAACAAAAAACAAAATTTTTACATGTACCATGTAAAGGTAAACATTAAAAGCTCCGAATTTTTTAAATTTTTGTTCTAGTATGTACATTAAAAACAAATGCAATAAAAAAAAATATTACAATTCAACGTCTTACCGTAATCATGGTTTTAAAATCCAGTCGAAAACTCCCTACTTTTTTTTGCTATCTAAGCAATGCAAAGCTGCATCCACTTTTCCTTCTTTAGACAGCTAATAAGTATCACTTCGAAGTCTTCGGGAGAAACACCAAATAAGCTACTTAAAATGGCAAAAGAAAGTTAAAGAGTCTTTGATAAAAAGATCTATCATCGTACTTAATTGTGCAAAATGTTATCAAACTTTAGATAAATACCTAAGTAGAACACTCGATAGAGTACACATCATTATAGCGGAGTTGTCCCAATATAGTCACTTATCTAGCTTTCAGAAACCTCCAAAGGTGACTTGGCTGAAAACAAAACATCGTAAATAAAAATTACAGCGAAGCATGGTGATTTAGAATAAGTCATAATAATTTTTTGCTTGTGTGTTGTGAAAATTAGTTTTGAAACCGAAATGACACGTTTCGTGGAATTCTCTGCTTGGTATGAATGAGCAAGTTTTGGATTTCAAAATAGTTCTATTTTTGGCTGAAGTTTGTTATGTTTGGTATAGTTTGAAGGTTTGGTGATATTTACACTTTGATATGATTCAAAATGATTTATTTCGGTATTTGTTTCTGTATATTTCTTTTTTGTTTCGTTTTTAATTACTGTTTTAGGTGTTTGAAATAAATAATTATTATGAAAGATATGTGGTTTTAAATAAAGTCAAATTAAAAAAGGGTTAATTAGAAAAAATGTATGTTTTGGAAATATATATTTTAAAAATTTTCTTTTAAAAAAATTGTATTTTTAAAGAAAATAAAAAGTAGATAATAAATAAAAATATAATTAAATTTTAACTGTAAAAAATACTAGCAATAAGGTTTTATTGGTAATTTATTGATAATTTATTAATTACATATTTATTTTATTGATAGTTATATTGATAATAATTTATTTTTAAAGAAATTAAAAAAAAAGTAGATAATGAATAAAAATATAAATACATTTTAATTAAAACGATAATAATAATAAGGTTTTTATTGATAATGTATTGACATAATTTATTATTATTCATTAATTATATATTTATTATATTGATAGTTTTACTGATAATGATAATTTATTTTTAAAGAAAATTAAAAAATAGATAATGAATAAAATTATGAATACATTTAAAATGTATTGAACGATAATAATAATAAGGCTTTATTGAAATTTTTTTTGATAATTTATTATTATTTATTAATTATATATTTATTTTATTGATATTGATAATTTACTTTTAAGGAAAAAAAAATAAATAATGAAGAAAAGAAAATATGAAAGAATTATGAAAAATACTAGCAATAAGGTTTTATCGATAATTTATTGATGTATAATTTATTATTATTTATTAATTATATATTTGTTTAATTGATAGTTTTATTGATAATGATTATTTTTAATGAAAAAAAAAAAAAAAAAGATAATAAAAAAAATAAAAATATATTTTAATTGCAACAATGTTGACAATAAGGTTTAAATGATTTTGTTAGAATTAAAATTCGGTGTACAGACAATTTAATTGAACAATTACCTACATTTTTTGCCTATTTTTTAATTAAAAAGCTATTTAATTAGAGATATTGTTTGCGGATTTCAAGAAATTTATAGTTTCAAGGAATTCTCTGCTTGGTATGAGCAAGTTTTGAATTTCCAAATAATTTTATTTTTGCTGACGTTTGTTATTACAACGCTTTAATTAGTTTCACCTGTATGTTTGTTTGTTTGTAACTGACTCTTTGGGCTCGATTTTGCCCTTCTTTAAGCGATCAGATTTAATTTAAACGTTGTAGACTTATCAAGGACCGACGACAATAAAATATTTTGATAAGTTTATTATCTCATCATGATTAGGATCGCCAGGATTAGTGATTTTATTTTAACTTATGAAGAGCAATTTAACCCATGTAGAATGAAAGTACCTAAGACATTCTAACCTGCACGTGGGACAGTGGCGCAACGGATAACGCGCCTGACTACGGATCAGGAGATTCCCTGTTCGAATCCTGGCTGGCTCGACATATTCGCATTTAGCCTTTGTTTTACTCACAATTAAATTATTGTAAGAACTATAGTTCCAGTCTTCCGTACCGGGACCTCATTTAAATATTATAGTTTAAAAACACTAAAAAACACGCTTTTAGAGTTAATCAAACTAAAAAGTAAAAAATAATTGTGAACATAAGAATAAAATGAGGACGAGAAAATGAATGTCACTGCTCTAAAAGCGTTGGGGGCTCGATATCAATTGTTATAATTTTTCACTAGTTTCATTCCGAAATGCAGAGTAAGTTTAAAAATTGTCATACAAAGCACCCCACGATTTTAGAGCAGTGTCATTCATTTTCTAGTCAGTCATTTTATTCTTATGTTCACAATTATTTTTTACATTTTAGTTTGATTAACTCTAAAAGCGTGTTTTTTAGTGTTTATAAACTATAATTTATTTTTGTGAAATTTGAAGGGTTTAGTTATATTTATACTTTAATATGATTTATTTTTGGTTCATTTCCTCCCTATATTCTTTTTTTTTCAGTTTTCAATGATTTTTTTTTAGTTTTTAAATTTATAATTATTGTGTAAGATATATGGATTTAAATAAGATCAAATTAAAAACGGTTAATTAGAAAAAAATGTATATTTTTTATTTTCTTCAAAAATGTATTTTTAAGAAAAAAAATATATATATTTAATAAATAAAAATAAAAATACATTTTAATTGAAAAGAATACTAACAATAATGTTTTATTTAAAATTTATTATTATTTATTAATTATATGTTTATTTTATTGATAATGATAATTTTTTTTTTTTAAAGAAAATTAAAAAAATAGATAATAAATAAAAATAAAAATACATTTTAATTGAAACAATAATAGTAATATTTAAATGAATTTTATTAAAATAAAAATTCGGTGTATAGATAATTTAATTCAAAAATTACTCACATTTTTGGTATATCTACATTTTGTATATTTTTATTAATTTAAAAGTTATTCAATTAGAGATATTGTCTGCAGATTTTAATTTTTATTTAACCTGATAGAAATTGAGGAATTTTATCAGGATAAGAATATTCTTGAAGAAATCGAAACCAATAATGTTCTATAAAAGGTATCGTTTTCACCATGCTCTCTATTAAAATAATGGCAATATTTCATTAGACACTTTCATTTTATTTCAAGACATGGTGTCATATTCTTTGAATTAACAAGGAATACGATGTTTAAGAAAATAAGGGATATGTTTTTTTTTTAAATATGCATTCTTTCTATGAATATAAATGTAATCTAAGATATAAAATTAGATACAAGGTCCAATTGCAAATCATCCAAACCAACCAGGGATCCACTTAAAAGCACTCACAAAATTTCATCAAAATCGGGCCAGCCGTTTAGGAGTTCAGTGACAAACACAGGTACAGAAGAATTATATCGATTTCAACGCTACCTACCGGGTCCAATTGTGTATCAAACCATCCAGGGAGTCACTCAAACTCACACAAAATTTTTTTTTCAAAATCGGTTCAACCGTTTAGCAGGACTTTAGTGACAAACACATGTACAGAAGAAGGATATATATATAAAGATCAACTAATTTCGTATTTAAGAAAATTAATCCTTTGAATTTTTCATTCGTATTACCATCAACTCGAAGCGATTTTAGTGAAAAGATCGTATTCACATGTAAGTTTGAGATACGCATCAAAAGAAACGCATTATTTATAGTGTTATTTGCATTGTCTTCGTAGCGGAGCCCTCGAGTTTGAAGACAAATTTTAAATGGCTCCTTCTCCGGAGCCCTCGAGTGCAAAGGGTTAAAATGGTCTGAAATCGAAAACGTTTTGCATAGAAATAGTAAATCTTGGAGATTGGAAAGCAAATTGCTCACTCTGATTTTATTTAGCGAATCAGCGACTGTACAATTAAATAAAGTATTGGATAAATCTACATGAAGAGTAACAATAAAGAATAAATCTTTGTATGTATGCAAAAAAAAAAAAAAAAAATGGAGGAATGCATATGATGGTACGAAATGAAACTTATTTACGATTATGACTGTCATTTCTTGGCTAGATATTTAACAGTATAAAGAAAAGATGTTTATATTATCTTTTCATGATATTCATCTCTAGACATTTTTATGTTGCAAAAAAGAAAAAAATACTATGAGAAGATTTTAAAAAGAAAATTCACCATCATTTCGCAAGTAGTGTGGAATGCATACGCTAGGACAAAATGAGCTTACTAGAAGGTGCATTCGCGATGCATGTATCTTATGAAGGCCTAAATATACACGTATCGCGATCTGATGCACAGACAGCCTACACATAAAATTCATTTGAAATGTTAGAACCACTTTTCTGCAAGAGAGTTCCTTAGTGAGCAACCAAATTGTAAATGAGAAAGAATATTTTGTTCTTTCGACGTCCCTATCAGTTCATTGAACTTAATCTCTTATCGTTTCATGGGCTCGTTTTATATCGCTTTGTTACTTAAACAATTCAGATAAAAATACTACGTGATCCGTCTATTTATATACACCAGATCAATAACAAGCTATCAAAATATGCGATACAGTATATAGATTGTAACAGACTGCGTACGCAAGGGCAAAATGAGCTTCTAGAAGATACATTCAAGGAAGATCTAAAGATACATTTATAGCGATTTGATGCATAGAGAAACCTACATATAAAATTTGAAATTATAGGCGCTCTCTTCACTTGACGAATTCCTTGGTGAGTTATGAAAGTGTATACGAGAAAGAATATTTTGTTCTTTCGACGTCCTATCTGTTCATTGAACTTAATCTCTTGTCGTTTCATAGGCTCGTTTTATATCGCTTTGTTGCATAAATAATTCAGATAAAAAGTCTGCATGATCCGTCTTATTATGTAAACTGGGTCAATAACAAGCTATCACAATCTGCGATACTGAATATAGATTGTAACAGACTTTAGAATGCATACGCAAGGCTAAAATGAGCTTCTAGAAGGTACTTCTGAGTAAGATATATAGATACATTTACAGCGATTTGATTAGAGGAACCTACATATAAATTTGAAATGATAGGCGCACTCTTCATTTGATGAGTACCTTTAGCGAGTAATGAAAGTGTAAACGAGAAAGAATTTTTATTTTTTTGTTCTTTCAAATTATCATCAATCCATTGAACTTAATCTCTTATCCCTTTATTGGCTCGTTTTATGTCGCTTTGTTACATAAATAATTCATATAAAAATAAAGTCTACGTGATCCGTCTAATTATTTACACCGGATCAATAACAAGCTACCAAAATATGCGATACTGAATGTAGATTGTAACAGACTGCGTAACGCATACGCAAAGACAAAATAAGCTCCGAAGGTGCATCGGCCATACATGTATCTTATAGGAAGACATAAAGATACACGTATCGTGATTTGATGGATAAAGGGCCTACATATAAAATTCATTTGAAATGGTAAATCTACTAATTCATTTGAGTAGACCCACTTTTCAGTAAAAGAGTTCCTTAGTGGGCAATAAAATTGTAAATGAGAAAGTAATTTGAAAGAACAAAATATTCTATCAGTTCATTTAACTTTATCTCTTATCGTTTAACAGGCTCGTTTTATATCGCTTTGTTACTTAAAAAATTCAGATTAAAAATGACTACGTGATCCGTCTACTTATGTACACCGCATCAATAACAAACCGCCATAATATGTGATGCTGCATATAGATTGCAACAGACTGTAGAATGCATACGGAAGGACAAAATGAGCTTCTAGAACAGGGGTGGCCAACCCACGGCCCGCATGTGGCTCCCTTTCAATATTTTTCCAGCCCGTAAGATTTATTACTTTTACAAAATATATTTACACTCATGTCCATAAATTAAGGATAATGAAGTTCAGGCAAAGAAAGAGACAGAAGCAAAACAAATTTGACTTATTTGTAAAGTCTATTTATTAAACAAAAGGTAAAGAGCAAAAAAAGATGCTATATGTTTGATACAATTAATAAAAATTGCGATTTTTACTCCCAGGAGCAAATTTCAAAAAAGAACCTATTTGCAAAAAACAGTATAACATGGTTAGTCTGATGGTTAATATGGAGTATGTCTCGGACGATGCAATACAGGCCTTACAACGCCTAGGCATGCTGAGTATCAAATTATCAATCTGATCTTGGGGGAATATTACACCACTCATCAAGCAATGCCCTCCGAAGTTCCGGTTGACAGGTGGGAGGGGGTGACAGGCTGCAATTCGTCGGCCCAGCATATCCCACACATGCTCTATTGGATTCAAGTCCAGTGAGTACGCTGGCCAATTCATACGGGTGATATCCTCCAATTGAAGGCATTCCTCTACAATGTTTGCACGGTGAGGACGGGCGTTGTCATGAATAAACAGAAATTCAGCACCCATGGCGCCCCGAAACAAACGTACATGTTGTTCCAGAATGACATCCCGATAGATGTGGCCTGTCCTCGTTACACTCTGAACATGCAGGTCAGTTCTGGAACCAAGAATAATTCCTACCCAAACGAGTCATCCTGCACCACCGTAACGGTGTCATTCAATGGTGTTATCTTGGTGGTAACGGGTACCTGGCGCTCTCCATATGAAAGTCGGGCGAGAATCAGACTGCAAACTAAACCTGGACTCGTCGGAAAACATCACACAAGACCAGTGTTGCGGTGTTCCACAATGCATGCTCTCTACTCCAGGTTAATCGCAGGCGACAGTGAGTTGCCGTAAGTGGAACACATCTGACAGGCCTACGAGCATATAGACCAATGGGCCCTAAGCGTCTGTACACGGTCTGCCTTGAAACTGTCGTACCGGTAACTGAAGAGAGCTGACGAGACAGGTGTGATGCTGCTCCGTCTGTTTCTTTTGGCAGTAACTGCTAAATACCGGTCCTCATTCGGCGTTGTAACTCGGGGCGACCTGTGCTGTAACATCTACTCACATTACCATCATCTTGGAATTGTTGCCAAAGCCTGGAGATGACACTCTGGGCGATTCCAAGTTCCTCGGATATTTCCAGCTGGGTACGTCCATTATTCCAGTCGTCCGATAATTCTACCACGTAAAAAATCATCCAAATGCTTCCTTTGTGGCATAACTATGCGGTTATTGCACTGAAAGGCTTTTAAAGCGTCTGTGAAGAATTTTACTTCCTTGCCACGATTCCTTATGTACCCCCTCTCTTACACTCTTGTCATTGTGACGTACTATCCGCGCCATCTGGTGGTTTCCTGCAATTTGCATATTTCTTCTTTTAAGATGTGTGATAATTCTACAGGTGAAATTTTTATTTTAGAGTTCAATTTCTGTGTGATTCTGAATTATCCTTAATTTATGGACATAAGTGTATTTTATAATGGCCAAAGTAGTGAAAACCAATGTATTAAAAATACATAATGTGTGCATCCATATATTCAAAATTAACTGTCGAAATTAGGAGAAAAAAATTAGCTTTGATGTCAAAAGGATATTCTTGATAATATAGGACAGATATTGCCTGTTTTATTCACGAGCTTACAGTTACGAGTTCGCAGAATAATTAAATTATATTCTGCGAACTCATGATGCTCGCGCATCTTGGAACATCTAATGTAATAGATTCTAACTCATTATGGCTAAATTTAATTCCAAAATATGTCTATAGTGAGTCTAAATCTAATACGAGGATATATAATTTAATATGCTACCCAGGGAGTTATGATGTCTTTCCAAAGTGGGCTACATATAAAATTTAAAATTATTGGCCCACTCTTCAATTGACGTGTAATCAAAGTGCAAATGAGAAACAATTTTTATTTTTTGTTCTTTTGAAGTTCTAACAATTCATTGTACTTAGTCTCTTATCGTTTCATAGGCTCGTTTTATATCGCTGTTACATAAACAATTCAGATAAAGAAAAGTCTAACTATGTACACCGGATGAATAACAAGATATCGTATTTGCGATACTGCATATAGATTGTAACAGACTTTTGGAATGTATACACAAGGACAAAATGAGCTTCTAGATTGGTTTGTAGCTCTACGGTCATCTTGTGCGCAGTTTGGGCTAAACAGACCGGGACCTACAGTTTAACGTGGATTCCGAACCGCCAACAAACATCCATGCCACACTCCAGGATCCGAGCCTGAAGCCTTCATGAGCTTCTGAAGGTACATTTAAGGAAAACCTAAAGAGATACATTTACATCGATTTGTTTATATGAACCTACATATAAATTTGAAATGATAGGCCCACTCTTCACTTGATGAATTCCTTAGTAACGAAAGTGTATACGAGAAAGAATATTTTGTTCTTTCGACGTTCTATCAGCTCAGTGAACCTAATCTCTTATTGCTTTGTTGACACGTTTCGTATCGCTGCGATACACAAATAATTTAGATAAAAATACGAGATCCATCTAGTTATGTACATCGGATCAATAATAAGCTACCATAATATGAGATACTGGATATAGATTGGTACAGACAGTGGAATGTTTATGCAAGTAGAAAATGAGCTTTCGGAGGGTACATCGGTGATACATTAATGTGACCACCACCTACTTTCGACGTCAACGTGAAATAACCAATCGCAAAAGGCAGTGGAGTGTATATAAATGGTGTCCTAGGGCATCGGAAAGCATTTCAAACGTTAATTACCTTGATCGAATTGCAATCGGTCCACTCTGCCAAAGGTGGTTATTCGGGCTTTTGACAGGTGGTCACATTAATGTGACTGGACTATATGCATCTTAAGAAGGCTTAAAGATACATGTATGGCGATTTGATGCGTGGAAAGCTACTTATAAAATTTTAAATGATAGCCCATTCTTCAGTAGAAGTGTTCCTTAATGAGCAACAAAAGTGTAAATGAGAAATAATTGTTCTTTTGAAGTCCTATTAGTTCATTGAACTTAATATCTTATCGTTTTATAGGCTCGTTTTTATATCGCTTTATTATATAAGCAATTCAAAAATACGTGATGCGTCTAGTTATGTACACCAAATTAATAACAAATTATAATATGCGATGCTGAATATAGATTGTAACAGATTGCGAAACTCATACGTAACAAATATTTTCAATAAGCCACGCAAACTTTAATTTGAGAGCATATTTATTAACAAATAAACATTTTAGACTTAAAAAATTCAGAGATTCTAAAATACACGACTTACATTAGACATTTAAAATGTTGAAAAAAAATACATCGCATTAAATTAACACATTAAAGTAAGAATATTTTAACAAAATATAGAGGTAGATTTTAAGGTTGTACAATATATAAGAGCCATTGCATTCAATCCATGATGGCGCAAGGTTTGATCCAGCCACCGAACACCTTGTCCAATTCCATTGCTGCTGCTATGGTGAGGTGATCTTTATATTTGCCACTCACTGCCTGGATGCCCAAAGGTAAATAATTTCTCACACCCACTGGTATCTGAGTGGCAGGATAACCCAAGATGTTGAATATGCTGGTGTAAGCGATGCTTGGATACAAAGGGATGGTCATTAAGTAGTGCGGGGCATGTTCTGGGTGCGTTGGGAGCAACAGGATGGCATCCTCATCCTGCAAGATCTCTTTGAACTTCCTCTCAAGTTCTTTGCATTTTCTCAGGCAGGTGTAATAAAAGTGATCTTTGGTTTGTTTTTGTACCATTCCGTAGTAGATGGCCGGCAAGGTGTATTCCGAGTAGCCAACGATATATTTGCAAAATTCCCACCAGAGACACAAGCGCTTGCTTTCGCCGCCTTTCAAGTAAAAAGTGAAGGGTGGTTCGCCGTATTCCAATAGCTTGCTTTGCCATATGGAGAAAGCGTCCTTCAATTCGGGGAAAGAAGCGGGCTTGGCTTTGACGCCATATTTCAGCTCAAAGTGTTTTACAGCCTATAAAGGATGAACATATTTATTAGAAACAAAACGAATGATTAACAAAATAAACGTTTCGATATATTGGTTTGTTCTTTTTTTTTCAGGTCATTTTGTGCACACTTTAGGCTAATTAGACCGGGACCTACATCTTTGGTAAATGGGAGTTCAGTGAAAGTAAAAAGTAAACTCAACACACCTACAGGTTAGAATTATTTTAACAATAGTCACTTATTAATTTCAAATAAGGTAATTAAATTAATCAATTTGGCCTGAATGGCCGAGTGTCTAGCGCACTGGCGCTCGGTGCCCCAGGTTTCGGGTTCGAGTCCCGGCGGTGCCATGGATGTTTGTAGTGGTTCGGAATCCACTTTAAGCCGTAGGTCCCGGTCTCCTATGACTGTAACAGCGTCACGGAGCAGAAGTCAGACTTCTACCTACGGGTGCTCCATCAGAACAGAAGCTGCACCCTCTCTTGCCCCCTTCCATGAGGAACACGAGACAACAACAACAACATCAATCCTTACAAATTAAAAACTTTAATAAAGTTGAAGATTTAAATCCTTCAGCCCATTCAAGTACAGTGGTACAAAAATTGGTAGATGTACCGATATGAGCATAATTGAGGGGAAGGGGGGGGTTGACTTGACCTCCATTTTTAAAATCCATTTAAAGAAAGGTATAATTTTTAAAATAATTTAGCTACATGTTTAGACTTTTAATCCTCAACGTTTTAATGAGCTGGTTTTCGAATACTATGGTTTCAAATGGCAATTATGAAGGCCAACTACACAATTTTACGAACAGTTTCCAATAACAGGGGCATGTTTGATAACAGTAACGCCAGTAATAGTTTATTTGCGACTGGAGATTTGGTTTGTCGCTCTACGGCCGTTTTGTGCACACTTTAGGCCAGGGGTCTCCAAACAACGGCCCACGGGCCAAATCTGGCCCGCCAGTGTCACCAAACCGACCCCGTGACAGCGAATAGTTTATTGTTGCTGTTATAAGTTGGATAAAAACATAATAACTCGGTTTTATTTACTTGCTAGGTAAACTTAATGACAAGCATAATACGCAGAAAATTTAACTTAAGCATAACAACTAACAAATAATTGAAATGAATCCCACTAACAATATAAACCAGTGAACATCCCGCGGTTACCCTCGGTAGTTATGTTGGGGTAAAGAGTATCGCATATGAAAACGATGTTTATATCGATGTTAGTAATGTATATATCGAGTCAAATATACGATTTTTATTCCGAAAATACCTCAGGAACGGAAAAGCTAAATTAGCGTGAATGAAACCGCGGTGTATATACTTTCCAAAAAAAAAAAATACTAATGAGATTTATGTAATTGTGTTTTTCACAGACAATAGTTTGTAGTTAACAAGCGTATGCTCGCTCAGAGCGCGTACTCGGCGACCGGTCTAGAAATTATAGATAATGGCAGAAAAACTAAAACGGTTTTGGCCCTTGGTACTTACTGGAGTAAACGGTATGGCCCTAAGGCTTGAAAGTTTGCAGACCCCTGCTTTAGGCTAATTAGACTGGGACCTACAGTTTAACGTGGTTCCCAACCACTCAAACATCCATGCCACCGCCAGGATTCGAACCTGGTGCCCGTATTACCAGAGACCAGAGGGCTAGTCAATTGGCCATTTGACAGCTTGCGACTGGAGATGATAGAAAATGCAAAGCCAAGTCTTAATAGATTAATTTCGTACAATTATACGAAGAATTTCTAGTTGAGCATTTTCATATTCTTGTAGAAAAAACTTATAAAAAGGAATCCTTTAATATATTCGCCAAAGAAAATTCACCGTAAATTTTGGGGATACAAAAACAAGTGTAATTAAATTCGTTAAAATGCAATTTATATTTAAATTTAGTTAATTCAAGATCTGATCCTATAAAAAGAAAATACAGGGCTGAAAAGCAATAAAGTTCATTTGTTAGAGGACAAAAAGTTTATACAGCGGAATACTAAAGACGAGTTTGTTTAATTTGTAGAAACGCATATCCAGAATTTTTTTTTAAAACTAAAATCATCCAATAGTTAGATTTTCATAATGATGATTGTTTATATAATAATAAAGTCATTACCTTATAAATAGCATTTCTAATGCTTGGAATTGAACAATTTAGGATTCCAGGAAATTGCTCGATGTAATACAGTTTAACTTTTCGAAAGTCCACCTAAAGAGATTACATCAGTGAATTAGTTAATGTGATAACAGTACGTTGTGAAAATAATTTAAAAATTCCCTTTCAAAGTTCTATTTTTACTTCTATTATGTAATGATCAAAGGGCAATTTTCTGTGATTTGAAACCATCTATAACGGGATATAAAAACAAATAAAATTTAAAATTTCTAATGAAGTCATTGGACTACCCGTCATAAATCCGGTTTACCAGTATTGAAAGCGTCCAAAATGTGGAACACTGATCAGACAATAAAGTCTTTAAGATCTTATTTTAAAAAAGAGGCATTAATTTTTTTTATCAATCTCGTAATCTTAAATGTACTAACAGGTGGACTGAAAAGTTCGTAGGCTGACATAGATGGCGCTACTAGTATTAAAACCATATGATTTTTAGTTGGCCGTAACCTTCAAAAGACACGTATATAAATTTGACACCTATTGCACTATTAGTATGGGAGTTACAGCATTTTTAGTGTTCATCACGTGCAGCCCACTCGGCTGACTGTCGATTGGACTCCGATGTAAAATGATGGAGCCACCTTTCAACCATCGTCACATATCGACGCAAAAATTCGGGTTTATTAAGATTGAACAGCTCCAAACATTGCTTCGTTGCTGTTTTTGGTCGATTGTGAGCTGGCGCGGTACCCACATTGAACAGAGCTTTCGCATATCCAAATATTCATTCACGATATATTCCTTTGATATCTTTAGGGTCTCCGCTGTCTCAATCAACTTCACTTTACGGTTATCAGAAATTATTTCGTAGACTTTTGATATTTTCGTCGGTAACAGCCTCTTTGGGGCGTTCACTGAGTGCATCGTCCTCGGTGGTCATTTCGCCTCGTTTAAATTTAGCAAACCACTTCTCTACTGTTGATTTTCCTGGTGCAAAGTCCGAGTAATGTTTATTAAGCCAAGCCTTGGCTTCAATAGTATTTTTTTTCGCCAAAAAGCAATGCTTTATTAACACGAAATTTCTTTTTATCTATTTTTCAAACTAACAAAAGTTGCTTCACTAAAAACTCGCATACTAATAGTGCAGCAGCTGTCAAATTTATACACGTGTCTTTCGAAGGTTAGGACCAACTAAAAATCATATGGATTTAATACTCGTAGCGCCATCTATGTGTCAGCCTACGAACCCTTTCAGCCCAACTGTTTGTGTACTCTTTTTTGTTAGTGTCCGTAATTTGACAAGTGCTTGCGCTGCTATTCGACTTGACAATCTTAAAATAAGAATTTCAAACTTAAATCGAAAAATTTGGATTACTTAGATCCAAAATTTTTCGATTTTTTACTAAACGCTGTTGAAATTCTTGGTGTATGCATTATAAAAATATGTAAGCGAATATATAAAGGCGAATCAAATGGAAACGGAGCAGTGGTCATAATTTGATGCATGTGTACACCTATCATACAGCCAAGACCTTTCACATCTTTGGTCCACTAAAAAGGCATTGAAGATTCGACGTTTTTACTCCGACAGCGGAGTCTGTCCGAAACTGCTTCAATCTCACCCAAATTCTTTCTACCAAAGAGATATTCACTGCCAGTGCAAAAGTGAGATAAGCGCTTGTGTAATTTGGATGATTACATTTGAAAATAAATAAAACGTTTTCATTTTGAGCTACTGTTCCATTTTTATTTGGTCCACCCTTGTACACAAAATATATACTCTGATCAGCAATTGAAAAATTGGCAAGTGGTCAAATTTGACGAATTGAACATCAGCTGTTTGATAGAAAGTAATTTTGAAGAAATTAACTAAAGGAATATTCTCAACGTTATTTATAAACAATAAAAATTCCTTAAAGTACTTAAAAAAAAAACTTTAATTTTTATTTTGGTATTGAGTTATTGTGAAATTTTCCCTAATATTTCTTTTAAATTCATGTACATCGCTTATATTCGACTAGCATCAGCAAGTAATCGGAATCCTTTAAATTGGGCGACTACCTTTCTACTCAATAGCTGGTAGAACAATAACCAAATTTTATTACAAGACAATTGAATGAGTTTAACCAAATCGTATTAACATTTTGCTCGCAATTGTACGTCTGGAGACCAATTCGTTACGTTAAGATTTCTTACTCAACCTTTTAATATCTTAACCAAAAGATGAACTATTTAGTCAGTCGAATTCATGTCTTTAGCATTTCAAAAATTCAAATTCTGTGTTCTTCGTATTTCCTAAATCGCCTTGCTCAAGACGAATGTTACAGAAAATTTACCTTAGCATTCAATTGCAGCTTTGGATGTTTTTCCGAGAGTACGTGCAGAAGCAGTGGGAGATCTTGTGCATAACGACACATCGGCCCTGTGCTGATGAATATATCCGTTTCGTCTGTTACATCGCTCTCCATTTCAGAGAAAGGGAATTCTCCGTAATTGGACACGCAACCTAAAACAATTACCAAAATATATGTTTTACGTATACAAGCAAAGACAACGAACATAATTACGAAAGAATAAGGTTCAGTAAAACACAAAAACATTAAAAGCTCTACGATTTATGCGACAGTGATTATGGTATAACGTCTCAACATATACACTCAAGAGCCAAATATTATGACCACCTGTCAATAACGAGTTGGCCCACCTTTGGCGCACAACACAGCTTCAACCCGCCTTTTGCATGGATTAAAACCACCACTTAATACCAGTTAAATACCACTTCCACCTGATCACGTGCCTTCCACGTCATCCAGGCGAGTTCATTGCAAAATGTAGGGGTGGTCATAATGTTTTGGCTCTTGAGTGTATATTAGACTTATAATGGTTTCAAGAAGAGGGCCACTTACATGTTTATAGAAATTCTAACTTAAAGTTATTACAAATTATTCATAAACAAAAATGAAAATTAAAGATATAATTGATTCACAAGTGGAATTCATTCCCAGGACGGAGATTTTCAGAGTTTTCTAGTCTATTGCCGAATTTAATGGCCTGGTCTGCGGCAGACCTTAATCATCACAACACACGCTTACAAGAGGTTCACTTTGAAAAACAGGCAGAAACTTTGGCCTATTCAGGAAAACAACACTTCTGGTCGACGTGCCGCAGAACTCTTCAAAAATTTTTTTTTAAGACAAACCGTCAAAATAAGGGGTCAGCTTCCCTCACTTGTTGGAGTAGACATTTCTCGGCTTATGGTTGATCGCCAATCACGATGAAACAACTCGTGGTGTCGTCCATATTCCATCTGTAATTGTTTCGCTCATTGAAGGCCTCGCAGACCTTCGCTAATTTGTTATACATTGTACCGAATATCGCCCATCAGATTTGAGAGTCAAGTTATTCTCATTAGTACAAAACATTAATTGCACGTAATATAATTACCCATAACACCGCTTGTCTATCAAATTTGATGAGTTATTGTGTGATTGCCAAATATACATTTTCTATCCTTGGAATAAAATGCCGAAACTCTTCCAGTGAGAAAAATGCTACAATGGATACGAGTTAAACGGAAGGGTGATTAAGATAAACGTCGGCTACGACGTTTTGTCATGCAATATTTTATGTCGTTACAATATGGAGAAGATAAGGATTTAATATATCGCCGTTGAAGTTACAATAAAATCGGTTGCAGTTGGGGAAAGGACGTTTAATAAAAATAATCAGGTGGTAAAAGCATGAATGAAAAGAAATTTTAGAATTATTTGTAGGTCCTTCACCTGTGTGAAAATTTTCCCTGGAAAGCACATATAATACAAATTATAATGGATTAGCAGTCAAATGTATTGTACATGTACTGTGATGAGATGATTGTTTGTCAATCCAACTTACGTTAGAGTATGATGACCTGTTGAGGTTGTGACACTATAAATAGTCGTAACGCCCAAATGATGATATGTATAACACAGCTCAAAGTTTTTATATTAAGTTCAAGTTGTATTAAAACTGCCAACAACCATTCATTTAATCTATTAATTTGCATACATCTTATTTAAAATTTTGCTTGCCATGTTAAGATGTAGGTAGATTAATAAAATTTACGTATGGGCATCTATTTTTATTATGCAAGAACAAACGAAAAACATACGTAACTTTAATATCTTTAACTTTTCATGTTAAGATGTAAGGTAGATTAATAAAACGTTTGTTCCTCAAAGAAGAAAGATTTTTGAGAAGCTCACCGATTAAATTCTTAAAAGGGCGTAATGGGCAAGTTTGTCAATATAAATTTATACTCCCCAAAATACAGATCGTTATGATTACACTGGCTCGCAAGTAATCTTAAAGGCTGCTGACAAAATGAAGGAACACTATTTTCCCCAATTTTATTATAACAAGAATAGCGATTTTAAGAAGCCAATTTTATATTTTAATAGCCACTGAATCTTTATATAAAAAATTTCATTTTACGTTGTTAAACATATAAAAGAACAATTTCTGTAAACACCTAATCTAATAAAAGAAGCATTAAGAAGACTAACAACATGTAATTAATATCGTCTCTGCAAACCTGTAGGAAGCAGAAATAAAATTCGAACTTTGGTTTTAACAATTACAAACAGCCGAGTTAAAAGTATTCTTTATTTTTAAATTAAAATTCTTTTCTTTCTCAAATTCTAAAATCTACGAGTTGTAATAAAACATTTTAGGAAATAAAATCTTACAAAGACAGATTACGCTAAGGATCATTTTTGTTTAATGTAGTTTGGAATCGAACATACCCTGTGAAGGTTTGTGAGCGTATATCCCACAAAAAGACGCCGGAATTCGCCCACTGCTCAAATTGTCATGTCCGATACCAATAAGAGCTCCAGCTGATGTGATCAACGCAGCTTCACCACCTGAAAAGTCATGGAAAATATTTAATTTCAATTTCAATTTATAAATAAAATCAATATACTTAATGATCAATCAAGACATTAGTTAATGTGAAGATATTCTTTGCCTTTTAACGCCAACGAACAACTTTCTGCTCCTGAATCGCCGAAATGAATATTAATTAACCGGGTATTACGTTTTGCTAGTTGGGTCTCTAAAAGTGTGGCATCGCTCGACCGATATCTATTATATATAATTCCCGTGTCACGATGTTTGTTCGGGATGAACTCTAAAACTAACAATCCGATTTTAATTTTTCTTAAATGTTTTTTTGTTCCAACTTGAGAGATAGGATTGTTTTATTCAGATTTTTTTATTTAAATGCAAAATCGATGATTTTCATATTTCGTCATTTGGCGCCATTGTTGGCGCAACTAAAATTTGCGGTTTCTCATCCGATGGACGTAATTTTAAAAGTACATTCAAAATACAAGGTCAGATGTACCATAAGATCGGGTCGTTGATGCCAATACCTAAGGAAGAGCCAAAATTTCTTCAAATTTATTTTATGGACGGTTCTGAAGAACATGTGACAACTCGACTTATAATTTTATCGAACAAGCAGTACAAAGAGCTATTGTAGAATTGTTGGAAAATCTTTTAGAAAATCATAACCAACTTATTAAATTGGTTAACGAATTTATTTTTTTGCGAAAGACAGATTAACAAGAAATAGTGTTCATCGCTTAGTTCTTAGATAAATGAAAGTAATGATTAAAAATTAAATTAGGTAAAATAATTATAAAACAGTTAAAAATCAACATTATCTACCTCATTCATTAAATTAATAAAAATTAAATATTTTCTATTCGTTGAAGTTTAATTTGAACTTATCATTCTTTACCAATCACTTCCTTAACAATACCAATTATAGTATCTAATAATTGAATAAATTACAAAGAAAGCCACAGCAACGCGTGGCCCGGTCTGCTAGTTGTACTATGTGAAGAATCATGCTGATTATCACAGCTCTGTAGAGGATGGACGATAGGTACATTAAATCCAAAACTTTTCTGAAGAATATGAATCCTTCTGGACTCCACCCATGAAGATATTTTGAGCTTGGGTAGTACAATACGGATAGGGCACAATGTTCCATTTGCTCAGGTTGAGGGTTCGAATCTGAACTCTGCTCCTTTTCGCAAATTTTTGCTACGTTGTGCTCTAAATTTTTTCATAACTTTCAGACTGGTAATTTAAGTTGGGTTTTTATTGTACGCTTTTTTAACCCCTTTTTTGTAAGGAAAACAAAAGGATTAGAAAAATATAAAAACTTATAAAAAATTTTAAATAAATAAAAAGAACTTCGTTTCTGAGATCGGCCTTTTTTTTTTTTTTGAGGGGGGATTATTTACATTTTGCTTTTCAGGTCATTCCATTGGTTCTCACCGTTCAGCATAACACTTTCGTGTACTGTATACTTTTATGTTTACGTTTTCAATAGCAATATGGCATCGACAACTAGCCCCTAATTGTACCGAATTTAAAACTTAACTTTTAACTTCTTTTATTTTGTATTTTACTTTTATATCATTAGTATTTAAAATTTTTTTTTTTTTGAGTAACACTTTAAATTGAATTTTTTAAAAACTTTATCTTTTATTTATTTACTAACATTAAAGCAGCCTTTAGAATCCCAAACATTTTTATTAAGATGAGGAGGTTTAAGGGGTATTTCCCCTGTTGGTACTCCGTAAACGGTACGCCAGTTGCAAGACCATTTGCTCCAGTTACGTTGTTACCTAATTTATTTATCAATTCAAGAAAGTTTTGAAAATGCATCCTTTTTCAGAAAAATTAAAAAGGGAAATTGATATATTTTCCGCCGTGGACTAACCATCGAAGATGCTATAGGAAACTGACTTGCTTGTCCAGCTACCAATGCGATAGCTGCAATTAGATGAATTCATCCTTCCTGTCCCCATGGCGGAATCTTTTCTACTTCATTGATTCAAACTTAAAAAGTCACCACTGGACCACAAGCTTTAGTAGTACTGTATGGTAGAGTTTATGGCATAGTTTTTAGAGTTTTTGGCCATTCTTAATTCCATTCCAAACCCTTGGAACCCAAGTTCCCTTGGCCGTTGTCGTCTCCGATTTTAGACAAGCCACTCATTAGCGATTGAGAGCAGGCATTTGAAGTGTCATACATTGTTAATCATGGGTTCGGGCTAATTTTCGGGGCCTGATGGCCGAATGGCTAGCGCTCTGGCGTTCGGTACCACAGGTATCGGGTTCAAATCCCCTGCTTTTCCCTTGGGTGTTGTAGTGGTTCGGAATCCACTTTAAGCCGTAGGTCCCGGTCCTAATAGGATCGTAGAGCGGTGCCAGGGGCCTTGTTACTCCGCATCCGTGGCTTATCTTCAAGTTACACGCCCTCTGGGTCATGCAAAGTGAGTAACGTCTGTGCAGCGCTTGCCTTAAGGCATCCAAGACCAAGCTTTTTAAGTGTTTGCCAGCTGCATTAGAACAAAAAAAAACCATTGTTAATCAAGCTGCTCGATGGATTTGGTTTGTTCTATGGCCATTTTTGCCTACTTTGGGCTAGATCGAGAGCTATAGTTTAATATGGATTCCGAACCACTAACAAACATCCATACCACTTCAGGATTCGGACAAAAGCATGTGGTGCCAAAGGCCAGAGCACTAGCCAATTGGCTATCAGCTATTGGCTCATTATCTTAAAACCAAATTTCTTTTATAAAACCAGGCAGCTAAGAAATTATAATATGGTATAAAATTATTGCTTCACTAGTTAATTTGAGAAAATATGCATTCAATGAAAAATGTATTAATTTGATTAATGCATTTAAATTGCAATTTATTCCTCATTTATTTAAATTAAATTCGTTTAAAAATCCTACTTGATGTATTGAACACAGCTGTAAAAAAAGGTGACTGAAATATTAGCTTCGAAATCGATTTTGCAGCATCTTTTCAATGAAAGAAAGTAATGAACGTGACCGACTTACATTCTGAATTAAAGTTCTTTTGTTCGCCAGATTGACTGTACTTAAGTAAATTACCGGAACGCGAAGAAATGAGCTGGAAGATTTATATTCCACTAAGAAGCGTAATTGGATGTCGTACTTATTTAGATTAAGGTGGTAACACTTTGCCATTTTTGCCTACTTTGGGCTAATTAGATCGAGACCAACAGATTAATGTGGATTCGAACCACTAACAAACATCCATACCACTTCCAGGATTCGGACAAAAAGCATGTGGTACCAAAAAAAAAAAAAAAAGTAAAGTACCAATCTTCGCTGATGAAGACAATTTAGCACAAAAAAAAAAAAAAGTAGATATACCTGAGCTACCACCAACACTTCTAGTGACGCCGTAAGGGTTCTTTGTTCTACCAAAGACATTGTTGGCAGTCTCCCACCACATGCACAGTTCTGGAACATTTGTTACGGTAACTGGGATGGCACCAGCATTCCTGTACGCTGCAGCTACATCCGCGTCTTCTATGGCAGAATGGCACTTGGATCGAACCATGCCAGACGTTTGTAACAGACCTGAAAAGTGAAAGGTTTTGAATAGAATCAATCACAAAAGAAAATCTAAACCCTTGTATTTATATCGATAAAAGGATTTTAACTTATTTCCGAAAGATTTTATTGCTGAGAGTTGAAGTTACCCTTATCATTTATAGACAATTAACACGAATTGAAAGGCATAATTTATAAAGATACTAGCAGAACACGGCATACGTTGTCCTGCAAAAAAATCCATTGTACTACTGTGTCCAAAAATAAGACCAATTTTTCAAAAACTATTCTTCAAATTTATTTCATCGCCTACAAAGTAATCCCCTCGGACACAATGCACTTATGCCAACTGTTTTTTCAATCCTCAATGCAGGCTAAAAATTCATCGGCAGGGATGACCAAGGCGCGCGCCGGTTCATGTTGAATCTCTTCAATGGACTCAAAACGGTGTCCCCGGAGTCGTCTCGAGTTTAGGGAATAGCCGGAAGTTGCACGGTGTGAATACGGTGGTTGTGGAATGATATGGGTTTCATTTTTGGCGAAAAAGTCATGATGATCAATGTAGTGTGAGGGTGCACATTCAATGTTTTCGGTACCAATCGAGATGTGAAGCGTTTCTCGCCAAAAATGGAATTGATCTATCCTTTTGAAATTCAACATCCCCCTCATCATCATCAAGGTCTCCAATTGTAAATAGACGGTTTGTAAGAACCAAATCTTTAATGTTTTGGACGCGAGTTTCGTCGGTTGAGGGTTGACCAGAGGGTTCTTCGTCTTCAATGCGTTCTCTGAACTCTTTATACCACTTTTAAACATTTCTTTCCGATATAGGAATGCTCACCAAATGCCTTCTGTAACATTCTACAAGTTTCAGCAAAATATATTTAATGCAAGTTCTTTGCTCAATTAATTCAGACATTTCAAAAATTGCCGGAATCGGTTTTAGCGTCTCACAAAGCCAAGCGTAACTCACACTAATGAATATTTTGATGACAAATTTCACACAAATATCAAGGACAGTGCCAGCAAACTAAAAAGAAAAAAATTAAATTCCATTAGCCCCGTGAATTTTAAATTGTCCTTACTTTTTGGACACAGTAGATATCGATCCATTGTTACTATCCGTAGCCGAATATATATTCTTCATGTTCCGATATATGTGCATACTAATTTCATGTATACCGTACAAACGATATCCAAGATGAAATGTTGCAGCACCATCAGGTGGCAAGTAGTAATAAAGTGGATAGAACGAACCTATTTTCCATTCTCGAATACATGTTACCAATTTTTATAGCGATTGGTTGAACGGTATAGAATTTGATATACTGCAGCACCATCTGGTGGCGACTTGCAACAAAAGATGATAGCATAAAAACCATTCATGTTTTGTTAAACACAAAATTTCATCAAAATCGGACAAGCCGTTTAGGATGAGTTCAGTGACAACCATATACAAAAGAATTACATATATAAAAATTAAGGAAATACTGTTTCAAATTCATAAGTATATTTTAGAAACTACGAAGCTTTAAATCAATAAATAAACACCTGTGTCTAAGGACTTTGTTAAGATGGCTTTGCTTTATTCATAACATACTAAGACTGGTCATTACAATCAAAAAGTAATCTTGAGATTATGTGCATATAGTAGATCTCATTCAGAATGGATTTTGAAGTTCTCATGGCATTAATATCACAAGTAAAAAACGGGTCTTTACCTTTAATACCAAGGGCTTCTTTGCAAGTAAAAGGAACTCCAAACAGTGGCGTGTCCTTGGCGATTTCATCCTCCGATTTTGCTTCACTGGCTAATATTTCATCAAACTCTTTAGCGGACTCTAATGCCGCTTCGTAGCGGTCATCCACAATAGCGTTTATGTAACCGTTAACCTGTTTACATCTTTTAATGTAAGCTTTCATTACCTCTTCACAGCTCACCTGAAATATAGAATTTAAAGACTTTTAGATGTCATCTATTTGTGCAGCTGGAATTTCAGAAGACTTGCATTTCTGACGCTATTTAACACACACATTTATTTTGACGCATAGAAGTACCCCAATTACAATTAAAAATATTTAACACAGCATTTACATTTAAAGAACTTTCAATTAGAGAAAGGATTCCCTCTTCTACAATACAATACCACCGAGATTTGGTTTGTAGCTCTGCGGTCATCTTGTGCATACGTAGTTAAACAGACCGGGACTTGCATTTTAACGTGGATTCGAACCACTATCAATCATTCATGCCACCGCCAGGATTCGAACCTGAAGTCCGTGGTACCGCAGGTGAGTGCTAGCCAGTTTGCCATCAGGCCGCGTACGACGCAAGAACGCTCTTGCAATGCGTAAGAGGAAACATTGTTGTTGCGTAGAAGGAACCATGGTTACAGACTTCGCTTTCTTATGGCATGGTTTAGTTTAGTGTGTCGCTCTACGGTTATCTTGTGAAAACTTTAGACTAAATAAACCGAGGACCTATAATTTAACGTGGATTCCTAACCACCAACAAACATCCATGCCACCGTCTGGATTCGAACCTGAAGCCTTCGGTACCAACAGCCAGAGCGCTTACCAGTTGGCCCTCAGGCCGCTTACTGCATCAGGAGTTATCAGATGTATATTTAGTATTTACAAATATAAATGTAAAGTTAAGACAAGTTATTTACATTTAGAGCACAATGGTAATTTCTCGTAAAGAAGATCTAGATGAATTAAAAATAAAATTTGTTCACATGAAATAAAATCTGTTTACCAATTTTCTCTCAGAAATTTTTTGAAATCATTACTCGATTCAAGACATGATTTGCATTATGATTAATAACAATATAAACAATTTCAAAACAAAAATAAAAAACTAATGTTTGTTACAAACTAATAACCCTTTGCCGTCAAATGTCGAATCTGACTCGACACCTTTCTTTTTGCAACTTGTTTAGCGTCAAGTGCAGCTCGACATGAATTTTAAGGGATAATTTAGGATAATTTAGCATCGTTTAATGTTTTTAGGGTAATTTTTGCTGGAAGTTGTATTTCGTTTTAATTGTGTAGTGCATATTATCGTTTTTGCGAGATCTTGGCCTGCCGTCGTTATAATCGTTCGCGTTAGAATCTTTTACGATGTAGAAAGTAAAATTAAATTTTTAAAGAATCAATTAAAATCTGTGGGTCGATAATATGTTGATATAACTCGCAAATTTGGACTACTACACCACACCGCCTAGAGCCGAGTTACCCCTTTACAGTTTGAGAATGATATGGGTGAGAAGTCTGATTGGACTCGACGCTCTACGGTCATACGAGACCGGGACCTAAGGCTTAAAGTGGATTCCGAACCCCTATAAACATCCATGGCATTGCCTGGATTTGAACCCGAAATCTGGTACCGAGGAGCTAGCCACTAGGCTATCAGACATAACAAATTTGGTCTAGATTACTGGGAACAAGGAAATGTTTAAGCGCAAAGGATTAAGATGTTAATTGAATTTATTGTATATTTCAATACAAGAAAACGGACCAAGTTTTGATAAATAAGATAAAAGGAGATATAACGCAAAGTTTAAAATTGAAGTTGCTAATAATGTTAAACATTGTCATATTTATCACCGATGTTTGGTCAATCTGTCGTAGTGTTAAAACTTCCACGAAAATTCATTAATTTGAAACCTGATCGAATCTCGATTGCGTTTGCTGTGATAGCTATGCGAATGAGTTATTTGGTCACGTTCACCTTCGATATTGGCTTCAAATTATGTTTAGAATGGGTTAATCAGAATTATCCTGTCCTCCAATAAGAATATGCAAGTCGATTCATTAAATTTAAAAACGAAGATTATATATTAACGGCAATCAAAATCCACAATAAAACGGCAAGCAGAACTATAAGAACTACAGAATGAATATCAAACTCAGATAATTTGTAAAAAAAGTCTTTAAAATTATGTATTTATAATATAGTTTACTGGTAAAAGCCATTGCAATTAAAAAAAAATACGGTTATAAAATATCTTTACCATATGAGGAATTAATAGACATTTACCTTCGATTTTTTTTCCGAGTATATATTGGATAAATAAGTGTCAAAATAGAGTTCTCAAGTTTTATTGCAGGCAATTTGTTTCGATACACTTTAACTTCTCTACAACAAGATTAGTTTTCGCGTTGTATTAAAATAATGGCAAAATTCATTCTGTGTTTATATCGCAAACGTGCATTAAGTCTGAAAGTTATGCATCAAAGAGTTTCGATTATTCAAGTTTAATGCATTGCAGGTATTGAATGTATTAAGTTCATAAATTAAAACGCATTGAAATTTTAAAATTAAAATATACTTTAATGTATCCTTTACTTACGATAAAACAGAATTTAAAAGATTGAGCTAGATAAAGTTAAAGTCATACTTTATAATGTTACTAGAGCTATTGTTTTTCTTTTGCAGTATACAGATTCTAAATTGTCTGAATATTCAGAAGTTAACATTTTAGAGTATTAACAATTGAATCTGATAAATAAATCTCGCTTATAGATACATTTAAGAAATATATGAAATGACAAGTCCAAACCGGTAATTTGGAATTTGCCCTTCTAAACCTACTGTTAATATTAAGATATGCGTAATTGCAAGTTGGGTAATAGACAGTTTAAGTCAAATTTAATGTAAAAGTAGGGAAGTTAATAATTTGGCAATTTGAATCAATTTTAATTCGGTGTAACCGTTCAGGCAATACGTAG
>BPLR01019094.1:0-100513 GCA_021605095.1 Caerostris extrusa | reverse complement strand
AGTTCATGTAAAACTATGTCTGCGACCGGTACTGAAAGCTTTCAATTTTCAAAACAGTAATTGTTATGCATGCTTCCTTCAAATTTACAAGTTGGATTATAATAGTAGTTATAGACAATAAATAAAATAAAGTATAAAGAAAATCATTGCTAAAAACTTTTTGGAATTAACCAGTAAACCCTTTTTGTTAAAATGTATTAGGAAATTGGCAAACTATTTGCTTGAGAATTTAATATTCGTGCTTGCCTGAATAATGCAATGATTTGATTAAAGAAAAGGAGGTTCTGCAATCCTTGTTTTTTTATTATTATTATTTTGCAGACTTCCGACACAACATCACGGTGCAGCCCTCTCGCCCTGAGATCTCAAGTCTGCGCATGCCCGCCAGTCTGAGCCCCACTGCCTCTCCCAAACCTACACGTTTAAGGCGCATGCATGTGAGTACTTGTGCATGATCCTGTACTTTTTACCTTAGCCACAAACAGTGTTTCAATTAATTATATTTTTATGGACAGATAGATTGCCTAGCTAAGTATTTTTTTAATTAATTATTATTATTACTGAACTTAAGATTCACTTGATTTTATTCATTTTTATTTAATTTCTTTGTGTATAGGATTTTCAGCAAAGTCAAATAGAGTTTGACTTGTAATGGAAGGCAAATAAGAAAAACCACAAAAGATACAATTATTGATTATCAATACTATCAATAAAATTGAGTTCTCTAAAAAGGGAGATTCAACTTAATTGAATAAAACAAAAGTTGAATTTTTGATGGAACTTCTTATACCTAAAGAGTCTATTTTCAGAAGGGTACTATAATGAAAACTTGAAAATGTTTGGTATGCTGAAAATTTAGAATAAATGTAAAAGTTTCAAAAGAAAATTTTTAAAATATTAAAAAATAAATATTATGAAGGTTTTAATGTGAGAGGTGAGTTAATATAAAAAAAATTTTAGATGGTAAAAAAGGATTCTTTGATACTGGCTTTTTTTATTAATTGGTTAATCTTTCTCAATTTCTGGTATGATTAGTATTATTTTATAGGTTGTTAAAGAAGTGTATTAGAAGTTTTCTCAAAAAATAATTCGAATTCTTTGAGGAGAAAAAGATAAAACATAATTCTAAATATCTGAGTTTTGCATAAACCATATGACTTTAATAATGTGATGAATAGTGATGTTTATTGATCTTTTTTTTTTTTTTTTATGTAACTATTGATTTGCATTGGCAAGCATAAGTTAAGATAGGCTAAGAAAGTATAATAAAAATACTTTATCTGCTCATCAAGCTTCTTTTTTTTCCCCAGTAAAAGATAAAATCTTTATATTTCAGAACTTTTCTGTTATATAAAAATGTAGAAGAAAAGCTTTCTAAGTGAGGTTATCAATAGCTAACATTATCAAACCTGTCACTAATTTTGCCAGATTATCTATAATCTTTTGCCTTGTACAATACACATTAAAATAAAAATATTTTTGTAAAATAAGAACAATTACATGATAAAACACAAATGGAAACAATTTAAAAAAATAATAATTATGGAAATTAGGAATTAACTAAAGAAACATAATAAAATTATTTATATATTTACAAGAAATTTCTTCACAATATTAATGAGGTTAACAGAATTTTTTTAATTCAAAACTTATCAACTAAAGGTTGGTCATAATTTTATTTTCTGCAAGAACTTCATTTCATCTCATAGTTTTTAGATTAGCCATCTCAAAAGCACTCATGTTGAATTGCACTGTTGTATTAAAAAAAAATTAGATTGTCTCATAGAAAAAACCCAAATTGATGCTTTTTTTTAAATAGAATATCTCATAAACTGTACTTTGAGAAGATTTTTTTTATTTTCTTGTTTTCATCATGGTAATTAATATAAAAGTAAATATGTAGCATATCATGAAATAACCAAATATTTTAATTTGAAGCAATTTAAGTTTGAGTTGATAGATTATGCTGTATTATTTTATTATGTTGTGTTTTTCTGTGTGTTAAATCAGGGTGTGTAAAAAAAAAAATATTGGTTCAAAAACTACTTCTTTGAAAACATTGCTTCGATTCAGTGCTCAAGTTTTTGAATCATATTGAATATTTAAATTCAGTCACGTTTGCAAATAGCTCCATACATATCAATACCACATGTATTAAAAGTATCATGTCAGCACCACATGTATTAAAAAAGCAACATGCCAAGAATAACTGCAAAATCCAAATAGATGTTTATCTCCACTTCACTTAAAGCTATCTCTTAAGATTCCAGTTCAATTCAAAGTGGAAAATCGATTTCATTGAAGTCAATTTTGCTGTTGTAAGTATAATTCAGACATGAATGATGAACCTGTACTATAAATGATGTTGTAAGGAAATGAGTTTATTGTTAAATCTGGTTTTGAAGACAGTCCAAGACTGTTAGAATCTCATTGAATGTCACAGATGTCAATATAAATCATGTTGCAGTGTATTTGGGAGAAGAAAATTATTCTAATTTCAGTGATTACAAAAAATAAATAAAGTAATACTTTAATAAGATCTTATGCTTAATCTCTGACCATAAGATAGGTTAGCATCAATGAAGCTCCTATTGCAAATTCATTTCAAATTAGGAAGTTTCCTCAAACCGTTAAGATTTATGGAAAGATACCTATTGTATAAGGCAAAAGTGACTTATACATGTATTGTATTTTAAATATGGAAAAATCAGCCATAAATTATTTTTTAAATTTGTCAGTTTTTAATATATAGTTTAAATTTTCATTAATTACAAATAAAGAAGAAATATAGTGAAAATATGTGGTTTTAATTCCATTACATCTCATAGAGAGATATATTAAATATGCTTTAAAGTAATTTTTGGATCACAAAAATTAAGCATATAAAAGTCTTTTGCTTGATATATTTATTTAAATGAAGAGTAAACAATGGTGTTTTTCGATTATAGATGTAGCATATTTATAAGATACTGAAGCAACTGCATTAAGAAAAAGAATTATTATATATTTTAGGGTGTGTTTCTTAAAAATGCACAGCAAAGTATAATTTTAAAATATCTCAGATTTAACAAAAAATTTACTTGATTCATTTTGGCAGTATTGCCAAAAATTATCTTGCAAGAAGATAATGTCAATTCAACCAGACCATGGCACCACCATCTTTGATTTTTAAAAATTACTATACTTTGTAGAAAATTTCGTTATGATTTTTAAAAAATTAGTTATTTTAAAATGGGCTATTAAAATCAAACGGACAAGCCTTTAAAATTGTGCTTATGTGCTACTTTTGTTGCCTCTGTTATAAATTGTTGTAATTTTTAACCCTTTTATCAGTCTCAAAATAATACATATTTTCAAATTGGCACCAAGAATTTCTGTATATATACCAAATTTTAATAAAATTAGAGTTAATATTGAAAAATTCTGGTTGATTTTATAAGGGACCTGTAAAGAAAATGTAATGGTATGTCTGATATGATTTTCATAATTACTTGATTTTTATGCTGATGGAAGCAAGTAAAAAAAATGAATTGCATGAATATTTTTATTCAATGCTGAGATATGTGATGTGAGTAAAGTGTACTGGTGTGCTTTCAGTGCCTGTAGACGGTGTGAAAGGCAAGACCTGGGGCCCTTAGACTGTCCACCAGAAAGAGAGGGGCCACTCCAGAGGACTCATTGAGGGCAACAAGCGGTGGTCTAAGAGCGCCCCCAATCTGGAGAAATCTCAGAGAGGGCTTGCCTCTGGCTATTTTGGGGCGCTACCTGAATGTGGTATGTGTGCTAAAATAGCGGTGTTTAAGAATAATATCGAGGTCATTTTAATACTCCATAAAAAATATTAATTAATTAAATTCATGTAAAATTATAACTCCTAATTTTATTTTCTAAACAATTTTCTCTTTTTGTTTCAAAACAATTAGTTTTTTTTATCTTAAAAGACAATCTGCATCATTAATTTGAACAAAATCATGCTACATTTTTCTTAGAACCACCTGTCTGAAGCAGTGTCTTATTATAGAATTCTTGAAATAATGTTCGTGTAAAAGGGGGAAATCTTGCATAATACATATTGTGTAGCATTTTTAATATTATTTCTATCAATTTAAAATCATAATGGGAATAAATAAATGATGTCTTATAAATATTTATTGAAGATACTTTTCTTCTTTTTTTTTTTTTTTTTTTTTTTTTTTTTTTTTTTTTTTTTTTTTTTGGTTTGGAAAATGATGTTATTAACAAAATATAATGTGAAACCTGTGTATGTCTTTATTTAATTAAAAAGACTAATTTTAAATTAGCATTAAGCTGGCATTTAATATACAGAGAAAATTTCAAGCTACAAAAAAAAAAAATTGTATAGTAAAAAAATTGTTTTGCTGTTGGTAAGGAAAACAATAAATAAGTATAAGTAATAGATAAAGGAAAAATAATTATTAATAATTGTGTAAAATAACTTAGAGTCATCGTATGATGTTACGCAAGAAAGTCAAAAACACGAAGTTCGGTGGTAAAAGCCTGGGTTATCATATTTGGCAACAAAAAAAAAAAAAAAATTGCCTAAATTTCTTTGTTTCCTAAACTGCGATTTGGCCAATTTATTTATTTTTATCTTAACTTGAGTAGTGTTGGCAAATGCTTGTTTGCCCAAGAAGGAGACAACAAATGATGTCCTTAGTAAGGGATATGTTCTCCCTTAACTGCAATAGTTTCTTGTCACTGTCTCTCTATACTCAACTCCAGATTATCATGCAGTTGTTGAAATAAGAATGCCCATTATTCAACGAGCATCTGTTTCAACCATGGGGTGTTCTCCGGCTGATAGCATTGTGCTGAAAAACGTCTTACAAAGTATCCTATACATGTTATATGAAACTTAAGTCAAAGAAATACAATGGCCAATCCTTGTGATATTTTAATTTCTAGAAGATCCTTAAAATCTGCTGTGACTTGTAGGCCACCAATGAAAATCAAACTTTGAAGGATATTCGCATTATTTTGGTTCACAAATTAAGGTACACGATGCAAAATACAAACTGGAGGGGTAAGGGGTATATGTGAATTATAGGAAAGGGAAAAAACATTTTATATCCCTGATATTTTCCCTGCAGGCTCTGAGGAATGGCATCTGGAGAGCCTTCCCACCCCAGGTACCATACGTTATCAAATGGAGACAGCCTGAGCGGAATTCACATTTCTTGCACCTCTCCCTCTACAACATAGCAGCTATTGCTGCAAAAAGAAGCATCGCTGCAGGCTTTGACATCCGCCAGGCCACGCAGACCACTGTTCACCCTAAACTGTCTTCTGCGTGGGCAGAGGATGAGGAGGAAGAAAAGGGTGGTGGTATCAAGAACAAGGTGTGCTGTTTTCTTTGTTAATCTTTTCAAAAATTGCGACTGTGTGTGTAAAAGTATAGATATGATCGCCAGTAGTTTAGCAATAGTAATTCTTTATTATGGATTCAAAGCTTATACATACTTCTGTTATATGCTCTTTGTATTTAATCACCAATCTTCTTTACAAGCGACTGCCAATAATAATTATGGGGTAGGTTATTTTTAAAATAGTATGTTGCATTGGAGGAGAAGTCTATTGACTAATTAATATTCAAAACTGTTTTAAATCATCAAAATGTTTCCCTGCCCACCAAAATTAATATATATATATATATTAATCTGGAGAACATGACAGATATTGTAGCAGCTTATAACTTCATCAATCAAATAAATCAGCCTTGTTTTCTGTGTAACATTGTAGGTCAATTTGGTAAAAAAAAAAATGTTGTAGCTTCTTTTGCAAAATGTACCATGGGGTTTCTATGCTGGAGATGTAATCTGCTCCTAATGAGAGATGTCACTTAGCGACCAGCTTCAGTTGAAGAGTGACTCTTCACCACAAGGTGTACATTTCATCTACTGTATTTATTTAATGCAAATGGGGTTTTGGCAATACATTAGTGGTGATACTAAATGAATTTTTTCAAAACTTTAATAGTTTATGTGTGATAGAATCTTCAGAATCAGCCATTTCTATGTCATTTCATTATAAAGATATTAACTTTAAAAATTTGAAAATAATATTGGCCATTCCATATAATAATAATAAACATATCACTATTCATTGCATTGTTTGTGTCTGTAAAATCAGGTATCACATTTAATTACATCTAACATTTCTTATTCCAGATTATTTATGAAAATGTCCATGAGATTAAATGCATATTCTCTTTTAATAGAGAAAAACAGTACACCACAGTTTTGATGTATAAATTTGAAATAATAACTATTCTTGCAGGTTCTCCATTGTACTTGGGTTCTGAGTACGAGTTTAGCTCCACCTCAGGGTATCCGCACAACACATACCATGGTCAGACGCTGCACCATCGTCCAGGCCTGCACTTTGACTTCCATTCCCCCCACCACAACCCTAGTATCAGTTCCGGTGGTTCTCCGTGTCGAAAGTCCTCCTCTGCCTCTAATGAAAGTGAACACCCAGCAACCAGCTCCAGTTCAGGGCTGGGCCCTTCTCCACTAGGTCTTTACATTTCATCAACTATAAATGTTTAATGCAAATGTGGGTTTGTTCTGAGTGGTAATAGAATGGTGGTGTTACTGATTCGTTTTTTTTTCAAAACTTTAATAGTTTTGCATATTTTAATTTTGTAAGTGATCAGTTTTTTTTATTTTATCTTTACTAGTAAATTTATTTATAGGTTTTTCATACTAACAAGTTCTAATTAACCCTGTTGGATCTTAACTTGTGATTTGAGTATATAATAGAAAGTAACACCACTTTTTTTATATGTTATTCTTTTAACTACTTTATTTTTGCATATGCAGAGTGTATTTGTATATAGAAATGCAATAATTTTTGTAGTTATTGAATTGCAAATATTGACTGAGGAGTAATTTATTGATTTTAAATGTCCGTTATTTTCTTAGTAATTACTTCTATTGAGAATGTAATTTCTTTCACTTAAGTCTTTTGTTATAACATTTTTCTACCACTCAATTCTGGGTTTTTGTTTCTAATAATTTAGCTTAGTATATTTTCATTGCTTTTCGTAATATTCCAAAAATAATGATAAATAAAAAAAATGTTGATTTTATAAAACTGTGGCACTCTATGTAGTAAGATGTGAGGTAGCATGAAAACAAATTATCTAACAATTATATAATGCTTTAGAAATTATATGAAATTGTAAAATTGGTGTAGAAAAAGTATTTTTATTTTGGAGTGTGAGTAGCAGTATATATACAATGGTGTGTATGATGCTATTCATTCATTATATTACTAAGAAGTGAGAACGTTGATTTTGCAAAGCTATTCTAACCTTGGCAAGATTTGAGAAGTAGGATTGAGAGCAGAAAGAAAACTCTCCTTAGAGTAGGGAGGGGTGTTCAAACTTTAGTTTCCTTCGGCTGCATTGGAAGGAAATAACTCATGTGGTCCACATTTGAAAACAATATTTCATCTTGAATGGCACATAATATATTGCTGTTTTACCAGTAACGATTAAACTAAAAAGTGTATAATCTAAAATATTCTTCAACAAATAAGCAAAAAGAGAGCAACATCTTTGATTTCTTCTTTGAACAGAGTTTCTTTTAATAATCATCGAGCAGGTCAAGGTATTATATTCACTGAAATAAAATATATTTTATAAAAAAAAATGTAGTTTGATAATCAGATGAAATAAAAGTTCTATTTTATTACTATATATTTTTTGTGAAGAAATAATTTAATGAACTATAAAATACCTCATTGATTTAAGGAAACTTACAAAATTGGGCTGGGGTCATTGCATTACTGGGTCGCTGTTTGGACTGTTTTTCTGAGATCATTTTAAAAGCATACTCATTAAGATTTTTCCAGAAATTGAATGGACCACTCATGTACTAAATTGTTTTAATACTGAAGATAACCTACTATGGATAGGATTATGATATTGCTGTGGCATAATGCTCAGAATCATTGTCTCTAGAATCTTGAGCAGTCGTGGTTTTACATAGAAAGACAAAGAGGTCCACAGCCATCCAAAGAGTTGCCATCCCATACACAGTTACTGCCTTATCTGAAACCACAAGAAAAACTTGCATTTGACCATTAGAACATCTGTTTGATTTTGACCTACCTCCAATCTACTAATGGCTGTTCATTATATTTTTTCATCAAAGCCATTGTAAAAAAATGTTCTAAATTACTTATTTTGTTTTCATGACAAAAAACAGCATACTCAAATTTTGTATTAATTAGTTTCTTTTTGTTATTTGTCAATAATTTACGGAAACCAATGTACCTGAGGTTATTACTGCTTGTTCTGAATTACTTTTATGTGTCTAATTTGGATGTATAATCTACTGATTTAAAAGATTATCTATTTATACAATCATCTTTAATCTTCATTGCTCAAATTTATGACTTATTTTGTTTCATATGTTTCTTATCTGCAAGAGAAAAAAAAATCAAAAAGTGATTTTAAAGTCATGAAATGTTTTAATGCAAATGTTTATGACATTGCCCTATAAAATGCTGTTCAGCTAATACAAGAGTGCCTTTTTTTTTCCTGAATAGAAGTAATAAATTGTTTATCTTGAATGAAGGACATGCTTTATTCATAAATTATATACATCATGTATTTGACTAGCTTTCTTCTGTCGATATTTCTGAACTATATACTTAAAAATCCTATTTGCATTGGCTACAGTACTAATTTAATTAACAGATTAGCTCTGTGATACATCATTAATTTAGTTTTTTGAAGGACAGTGGTACTTTTTCACTAAATGATCTATTTTTCATTTCCTCTCGCACAATAATGGATATTAAGGATTAATAACAAATAATATATATAATATGTAAATAATGTATATAATATGTAAATAATAGTGAAAATTAAGGGATTAGCTTGTGTTCAACTAATTTATTTTGTTAACATTTTTTAATTAGTTTATTTTTAAGGAAATCAACAATATTATTAATTTGTTAATTACCTTCATTTTTAAATGTCCCTACTTTATAAATTATATATGAGTAGAAGAAGTAGTGATCATTTTAAGTGTGATAAATGTAAATCTGATAATATTAAGAGATAAATTATTGTATTTGTAGGCATCTCTTCAGTGTTTGAGCGCATGTCCTATCTAGAGGGCCACAACACTCCTCCCTCCACATTTTCCCGACAGGCCACCAGATGTATCTTACCACTACTACCAGGAGTATCGGGTGCAGGGGCTGAATCAGTATGTTATGTGGAGAAAGTCTACACAGACCAGGCGCGACCTGATGTCTATATAGTGGAACGTTTATACCCGGAATCAGTGAGTCCTCCTGATGGGTTCCATTCCTATGAAAACACTGGCACTGCCTCTCCAAGAACACCTCAACGTATAATTTATGCCCACCGACGGACACCATCCAATATCTCTGATGCATCCTAACGATAAACGATCAGAAGATCATGAGCTCTTGACAGTCTCCCACTCTTTGCCTCCCTCTGCAATAGAACCTTACACAACAACTACAGTGATCACATCCTTGCCTGGTACACCTCGACGAAAAATGGATGGTTTCCCCTTTGAACCATCCAGCAACTATCGTGTAGCCCATACTAAACTCAGGTCACGCCTGGAAGGAACAAATGGATCAGGGGATGACAGTGGTCATCTTTATGAGAACTCTGGCACTCCTCTTCACTCAGCTTATGGCCATCGAAGGACTCCTTCAGATGATCGTCAGTCTACAGAGACTGATCATGACACCTCCACTGCCTCCAACTCATTAATGCTTGAACCTTATGGGACAGTAATTACTTCCTTACCAAGCACCCCTAGGCGGAAAAATGAGGGCCCAGTCTTTGACCGCTTGACTTACTCTAAGGTGAGGTCCGTTTGGATGGAACAATGTCCCCTTCTCGTGGATCCAATGGAACAGGTGAAGAGAGCTTGAACAGGGGTCAGGTTTAGTATAGATGAAGGCGATGAGACTGACCGCCAGACGGTCAACAAAGCAATAGGGACCGACGATCTGTTGCCCACAGACTCTGTAGATATCGACCCTCTAAAGCAGAATTCCTCGGTCAGGTAGTGTAGAATCAAATCTGCATGCTGATTTCTGTAACATGTTTCACATTCCAATGAAGCCTGCAGAAACGTGGAACTGGGTGTTCTAGAGAAATTTTCTTTCATGAGATATTAAGATATGGAATTTGGTAGGAAAAAAAATTATAGTTTTTCTTCTTGAGCATAATCACTTATCTTATATCAACATTTAATGGATTAAAAAAAAAAAAAAGTTACAAGTTCATTCTTACAAGATAAGTCAGGAAGGATTGGTAAAAAAAAAAAAAAAACTACTTTTATTTTAGATTTGTGGCAAGTTTTCCTATTTTTTGCTTCATTAATAATCAAAAGTTCATTTTTAATCCTTTGCTATCATATTTGTCTAGGCTACTTTTATTTTTGTTGCTACAGTCAGATATGATTTTAAGGGATTAAAAACAATTATCAAAAATTATTGGAAAACATATCAATCATGCATTTTTAGAAAATTCAGTGGATATGTTCATATAAATAAGATAATATAATTTCTAAAAAAGTAGACATAATACAATTTTAAATGCTTTTGAAATATACAGGTATTTTTAATAATAAATATGTTCACCAGCAAATATTTGTAAAAAAAATTGCACAAAAACAAATATAAAATTCTTTAAAAATCGTATATATGTTTCAAAACTTTCTCAATTTTTGTAAAATTGATATGGTAAACTAAAACATTTCTGAAACAAATTAATAATTTATTTGAAAAGAATTTTAATATTCAATTAAGTTTTAAAGCATGATTCATTGAATTTTATAATTCTTTTTTGTGATTTTTTTTTTTCTCCCTTGAAGATTATTGTTTTATATACAATACTAGGCAGCTTTTATAAACTAAGAGAAATGCTAATGAACTTTTAAAAATAATAATAATAAACACCTGAGGTTAATACATCTTCACTTTTTAAGTTAATCACAAATTTGCAAACAGGTTTATATTGTTCAATATACTAATTTTTCTAAATTTAAAAATTTTTATCCTTTGTAAATGTTAGTCATCAGCAAAATATATTAATAGAAACTAATATATTTCTAATTATACAAAATATATTAATAATTATTATATTAAATAATTATATATTCAAGTTTCAATTTAAAGAAATTTTATTAAGAAATATAAATTATTGAGTTTTCTAAAATTTCATGATTGTGTTGTATTCATTTCTGTTTAATTATAAAACTGTTCTTACTTAAAAATTATACACATAAATAGGTAATGCTCTGTTTTGTGATCTACAATATAAAAATCATGTTATATTGTATGGAAACTAAATTATAATATTAATGAAGTAACACGCAACAAATAATTAAAACATTTTTAGCATTCTGCAATTGTTAAGAAATGCTGGAAACTAAACTATCTTGCAAATGTTGTAAATGAATGGAATTTCAGTCTTATGAAATCTTACTTTGTATTTTGGGTACTCAAGTATCAATAACATTCCCATTGAGAGAAAGTATTATATTTTTCAAACAATATAATTTTTTTTTTCAATATTTTAATATAGAATATGTTATTTGGTATTGCATGAAAAAGACTTTTTCTTTTTCATGTAGAAAATGTTTATTTATCTAATCTTCTATTTATAACATTTTTAAATAACTATCCAATAAACGACATCTTCCTTATATACAGTGGAGGAAATACTATTTATATTTAATGAGGCAGTACTTGATTTTTGTGTTAAAATTTTCTTATTTATAAATAGAAAATTTTCTTATAGACAAAGAGAAATGATTATGAAAGTTAGAAAAGAAATGTTTAATTTCTTAAAGGATGCACACTGTATGAAAATATGGAGGGGGATGAACCGATTTATTCTATGCATGCTATTTTTATGCAAACTCATTAATTTATTTTTAACTAGAGACAACCAAACAACATATTCTATGCATGATGATTTTGTGAGTTTCTGAAGTGTTTCATTTTTTTTTTTTTTTTTTTTTTTTAGTTAATTTTTTTCATCATATGTTTTATTTTCATTTGATATCATCCATTAAATTATTTTCATCATATGTATATATACTTTTTTTTTTTTGTACTATAATTTTTTTTCTAAGTTGTGAATATTGTGATCTATTTTATTGTGTTATGTGGGGCACTTGAATTTAAAAGTTGGTGGTGGAGTGCTATTAATTATTAAGAAAGAGTCTGAAGCTATTTTTTGTGTATCATGTATATCCTGAAAATTTAAGCTTTTTGGTTAACATTTATTGTTCTTCATTACTTGAATTCTTACTGAATTTTTTTATAAAAATGAATATGTAACTCTGGCTCTCCAGTCTGCTGGCCACATGTAGCCCAACTTTCTTATGATTTTAAACCAACGTGAATTTAAGACTTAAAAAAATCTTATTTTTTGTAGTGCATTTTAATCTCAGAATCATATGGATATGTTGACAAGTTCTTAAAATTTTAAAATGAATTTTTTTAAAAGTACTTAATTTTTTTTTTTAATGATAATAGTTAACCTATGTGAACAAAACGTTTTCAGTTTTTCATGATCTTTTGCTGCTTCAGATTCCTTCTTAATAAAAGGGTTGGGCAGAACACTTATGAAAAAGCATTCCATTTTCTTTTTATTAATTGTATGTTTTGTATGAAAATGTTTAAGGAAGAAATAGTGTTCTTGTATTTTAATTATTTAACCATGATTAAAAGTAGTGTGCACATGTTTTTGGTTTAATAAAAAAAAAAATACCAATTTTTGCATTGGATGATATGGAGAATACTTAATTATGTAGGTCATCATTTAATTCATGACTTTAAATTTTAATAGTTGTTTTTAAAAAGGGTTTTTTAATATTAAAAACAAAATTTATTATCTTTATTGGAATTAATGCTTTTTATTGATATATATATATATGAAATATTCTTTTTAAAATTAAAATTTTCAATCAAAATGAAGGGATAAGTTTTTAATGAGTTAAATATTAAATCTTTTTTCTGAATAAGCAGTGTAAAAGTGAATGCAGAGGATTTTATTTTTTTGTAATTCATTTGTTTAGTATTTGATTTTGCATAGATATATATTATGCAATATTTTATATCAAAAATCATAATTTTACATAATGCATAATCTATTGACTTAGTAGCATTAAGTATTCTCTATTAATGATTCAACAATGCTTTGTTCATTTTTAAATGTATTAACAATATCATTTGAGTCTGACAAAAGGTAGATCAAGTTTATTTTAAAGAAAATAAAGTGGTACTTTTTATTATAGCAGTGCTAGTGATATAGTTATTACACATTCTAAGTATATTGAAGCATGCCAGGCATCTATTTATTATAAATTAAGCAAATAATAAGTTTGTTTCACTGCTGAACAATTATATTTTGCATAGCGTGCAAGTACCGTAATTTTTACTGATAAACTAGAGCAGAATATAATCCATGGTTGTAATTTTTGGCTGTTAAAAACTATCTGATATAATAATCTAGTTGACACACATTTACATGTTTTCTTGATATTGCTATCAATGAAGTTCTGTTTGTGTACTTGTGGTTGCGATACTAGAATATTGTTTTTCAATTTTTAAAATTTGGTTGTAAATTTTGGATTTAACCTTTACTGAAACTTTAGAGCAAATACATAGTTAAATCCATATATTATACTTGGTGGTATATAATCTACATTAAGAAACTCTTTAACATATAATGTCTAGATTGAAGGTAAAAAATTATTACGGTAATGTTTTTTTTTATATTTATTTATTATTTTTTACTGACTATTCAAAATATTTTTAAGGGCTTTCATTGCCAATTGTTATTCCTGTACCTTTTTGGTTTTGATGGCAATTTAATATATTTTAAACATATTTCAAGAATACTTTTATTTCTATAATTAAAAGAAGGGCAGTTTTATTTCAGTTCTATGTTATCAAGTTCATCAATGCAAAAGACTGCTATGATAAGGAAGTACCACTAGCTTTTGTGTTTATTTATAAATTTAACAGGTTGGAATCTGAGAATGAAACTAATTAACTAAAGGTATATTCCAAAAAAAGTATTTTTGTGAATAACTGATAATTTTAACAAACTTTTATTCATTTTTTTCATTCCTTTTAAATGTTAGAATTTTTTATATCCAATTTGTCTTCTTAAAAATTCAAACTATTTATTAAACCCTTTCAATGGGCTAAACATTTTAGACAGTATTATAAACAATTTTATGAGTTTTTTTTAAAACTTTATGAGTTTATTTTTTAAATTGATGTTCAAATGTTTTTTTTCCCTAAATGTACTTAATTGTAAAAATGAATGTTATTATAAGCTGTATTTTCTGAAAGAGAACATTCCTTTTTTTTTTTTTTTTTATCATTGTGTATTCGAAGAATGATGTCATAACAGCATGCTTTTGCAAGCATTCAATGTGTAAACATCATTAAATCAACTAAGCTCTTTATAATGGATTGACACAAAAGGAAAAGAAATTTATTTTATTTGGAATGCAATGGATCTCTTCTTTTTTTACTTTTATATGTAATTTCTTTGCACTGAGTGATCAAATTATTAGATACACTTATTTATGGAAAAGAGCACTATTTCTCCTTTTTACATTGTGTGGGTCAATTTCTAGTTTAAGGCACCTTTTGGCGATGATATGGAGAGGCCAAATAGGCGAAGCCATGTAATGATAAATGAGGTTACCATACTTTTCTGAAATATTTATAAACATCGTACCACATTTTGTAAATTATAGTCAATTTGGCAAAACGAAATGATCTTAACAGAGGAATTAACCAGTTTTATGTAGAAAATAATGGCATGGGGTTAAACTTTTCTGAAAATGTGCAATGTTTGATCACATTTCTTCAAAATAAGTATAATAAATCAGATATTAGGGGATAAATGCACTTTTTTATTTTTTAATGCATATTTATTATTAATTTTTTAAGCCATCAAAATAAAATGCTTATGCAAGAAATTTTTGATTACATGGAAATACTTTTAATTAGACTCAGACACACATTCTTTTCTGATAAATCGATATGTAGAAGAGCGGCTTATATTAAAATGAACACCGATTATCACCATCAACAATGCCTTTCATTTTTTCAAACTTTGCACATTTTTTTTTGATGTTTAAAGTTTAAATAATATTTTCATACTCAAAATCTGAAATTTAGTTGCGGCATTTGTAACGTTTTCCATAGAAATAAAACAGGCAAGTGTATCTAATAATTTGAGCTCTGTTTATATATGCTATGTACATGCTCAAATAATCATTCGGTTTTTGAAAATTTTTCAATCTATTTTCTGTTGTTTTCATTCTCATCTACAGTCGTACTTCAGCCATAGACTACGAGCTTTCTTCATGCCACTTCTTCAACTCGAGATGCTATTTTTGATCCTAAAGCTTGTAAATTAAGTTATATCATTGCAGTGAAGTATCAGTGAGTAATGTATCAGTATCAATGGAACCACTTCTAAAAATAATATGAGACACTTTTACTTAGGAAATCAAAAAATTATCTGGCTATATTCGAAAAAGAAGTCGGTAGAGGCTTTCGATGTCATTCGAAAATTATACACTATAATATTATAAAATCCTAAAAAGGCAAAAGATTAATTCGTATCAATGTGATTTTACTGTCAGGGAGACTTTCGTGATTTCAGAAATATTTTATACAGCCATGTTATTTTGCTATTTATAAGTAAATAGCCTTTGTGCCCTAAGATAACGCGTGTCTACTGTGATTATGTTACTTACTGGTGTAACTGTTATCTATAGACCAGAGATCTGCAAAGAGCTTTGAAGATTATCTTTTATATTTAAAGATTATAAGTAATAAAATACAAAGTTTGCTGCTTGTTATTACAGTGATTTAATAAGGGTTTTAGTAATTGGTTTTCTGTTTGTGTAGTGACCAGGCGCGAAGTATATTAATTTCATTGTTTCTATTTATGGATTTTTTTTTAATGTATGCTGGAAAGTGTTATTTAACAAATATATGTTGATCCAAATACGCTTCTGCGATTTGATGCATTATCTAGAATCCATGACAGCTATTTTGCTGCTCACCCTTTTAAAAATCGAACTTGTTTTTTTTTATGACAATTCTATAAATTAAGTAAAGAATTACTGTTATTTTTTTATTGAACTGGAACCAGGCATTAGGGCAAAAATATAAAATTGAAAATTTTCATTCTGGCTGGTGTGTTATTGGTAAAAGCTATCATCTAGTAAAATGTCTGTGTAGCATCTGAGCATCCGTGTATGTATATCTGAACATCTGAAGTAACTCAGGTCTGAGCAATAGCCGAGTATCTGAGATAGCAGAGGTCTTAGCTAAAGCCCAGCATCTGGATTCCCAGAGGTCTGAGCCTTCCTTGTCTAGATGAAGTGGTACGAGAAAACTGGTCTATTTTAAAATTATGGTTTATTGAGATCAGGGGTTCCCAAACTCATTTGTCTTACTGTCTCCTTAAAAAAAAAAAAATAATAATACCTTTCGTAAGCGGAAAAATATAATAAAAATTGTATAGTATAAATAAATAAGCTTAAAATTATTTATTAAACATTCTCTTATATTTGGCAGCGGCATTCTTAAATCATCGTGATTTGCCGTCGACATCTTTTTAAATCATTTTAGCAAATTTGTTATCTCACTAAACCAACACCTCACAGTTACAGAATGATAGATATTTAGGTGGCGTTGACCAAAGCCTAAGATTCATTAAATATGCTGAAGAAATTCAATTAAAATCTTTTAAATTGTGGTCCATGATTCAGTATAAACTGTAAATAATTGTTTTTGCGGTTGCTTCATAGCACGTGAAGCGTGTATGAGTAGTTTTTCGAAATATGCTTTCACTGCCAGCCTTATTTTTATCAGCCCCTCCCTTGAATTTTCTACTGCCCCCCCCCCCTTCCCTTTCAGGAGGCGGTGGGGAGTCAGCCTGATCCATATTCATTGTAAGCACAATCATTAAAGAACACTTAAGATAAATAACTGGGCGAGGCTAGAACAATATTTATCTTTCATGCACCGGCAGATGGGTTAAATGTTTTATTTTGGCACTTTGATACGAATTAGGAAATTTGTCTTGCGGGTTTCGAGATACGAATCTCAGGAATGAATGAAGTTCGTTCGCAGGGCGAGGTACGACTGTATGTGATACTTGGTCTCAAAAGGAAATGTCTTGTACGGAGTTAACGAATGGTAAATCGCAGTGTGGAATCTATTTATCTTCCTCTTAAGAACAGCTTAGAATCCATTACCTTTCTGAAATGTCTTCTTCTAAGGTCAACACAGAACAGCAACCACCGGCTGTCTCCAGTACAAATGAGTTTTAAAGTGGTTCAGTGCATAACTCTTATATTTTCTCTACCAAGAACGAGGATATTTTGAGCCTCTGCTGTTAAGAAATTTTTCCAAAATGCACTGCAAAATAGACGACGCAATCCGCAGATTAAGTTTCTTGTGAAAGTAGTTCGGCTAAATGGCACTGGTCGGGATAACCCCACTACCATGACAACATTTCACACCAAATATTGGCGAGAAGTGAATGAAAATTTCAGTCAAAGTATGTCTAGTTACACTGCGAATAATCCTAAATTTCTAGTAATTTTGGAAATTCCAGAATTGCTGATCATTCCACGCTAAAACCAGTATAAATAAATAAATAATAATAATAAAAATGACTAGATTTGGCAGAAAGATAAAATTGTCTTAGGTATGGGGTACCAGTGCTAGTGCCATTTGGCTCCTAAATTTGATCATCAATAATTTGAGTTTCTTTTACATGAAAGGGCATCTAATTTTATTGTAATTGTGATGCCGTGTATTGTTTTGACCAATTTATTGTATTATTGTAGTCACTGCAGAATTTATCCTGATTATTTCTTGGAGAATTATATTTATAAAAAAAAGAAGAAAAAAAAAAAGATAATGAAAACATGTTGTTTGTTTACTTTGAAGTATTTGAAATTAATAACTACTTTTTTTTATAGTTATTTACAATTTTATTTTGATTAAAATAGCAACGGAGAAATTAAATAAGTGTCCAATAATAAAGTGAATTTTATGGATTGCAGCTGCTAATAAGGAATATTTAAAAAAATGGACGAAGACTTCATTTTTTAATTATTGAAGGTTCATTGTTCACATTTACCAGAAAGTGAACTAGTAAAAAACTCAATTTTATTGGAGAGGGGCAATTAAAAAGCTAAGACTGGGGCATATTATCGTTGAGTACTAATTTCCACGCGGAACAGTTACATTTAACTCGGCAATTGTTTTCGTCATATTTTTCTTGTCTATGCTAACATAAAAATTTGTTAAAAGACAATTCAGGAGGAATTTTTCCCCTTTGATATCAGAGAAAGTGAACTCGAATACCTAATATCTGAGGTACAATTATTTAACTGACAACTTTATTATTGGAACGAGAGTAGCCAATGATTAGTTTTTTTACCTCCAAATTAATTAAAAGTCTTTAGTTTTTTGATTATTTCGAAAATTTTAGAAAATCTTGGGTTTTGAAACTTGTGAAAATAAATATGTACATATAACAATTATTATGTGAGGAAATATATATTTTGGTTGCGTTATAGTTTAACTAGAAACAAATAGTTTGACTAAACATTCATCAAAGTCTCTGTTACGTTCTCTTCAATGTTGTTATGTTTAATTTGTGCTTTCATCAAAAATATTAATCTGGATAATTACTGCCTCTGTTTCAGCTTTGTTTCATTTACTGTTTCGTATTGATAAGACATATTTCATATTCAAGATGAATGAACACAATAAATAATATTTTAATTAAAAGTAATATATCTATTATAAATATATTATATATTATATAAATATAGAGAATTTAATTTAAAAGAAACGTGAATGATACATGTTCAGTGTTTCAAAGTGGAATGGCTTTCTGAGACAGAATTTAAGAATTAGCCAGAACATGACAGAAGTTTGTTTGGTCATTTTGTGCTCAATTTGGGTTAATTAGACCGGGACCTACAGTTTAACATGGATCACGAACCACTCGCAAACATCCATGCCATTGAGCAAGAAGTCTGTGGTACCAAACGCCAGAGTGCTAGCCGCCATGTGACAGAAGAGATGAATACTCCAGTGACTGAAAGTGTTTTCAAGTGACAAAAAATGCAAGTCAATCCATGCTATCAAAACATAATGATTATATGAAGCATAAAAAGAAATTTCGAGGTTGCAAGACGAAATGTTTTAAATAGTACTTTATAAAAGAAAGCAATTATTTAATTTAATAATATTAAAATACTATTTTTTTTGCTTACATCTTGGCAATTTTACCAGCCTAAACATTAGTTTTGATAAAAATCGCATTGGCAGCCCTGCACAGAAGAATGCGACAGATTTAAAAGAACTTAATCGTAAACATCATGCCAGAGTTGATATAGCCATGCTGTAAAAGACTTGATGAGAACCAGAATATGGAATTAAATTTTTACCTGAACGTGTACACATTGTGAATGTACTTTTAAAATATTATCTAAATGTTGCAGACATATGTTTCTGTGCAAGATGGCAAGCTGAAATACACTGTGGACAAGAGAGACAAAATGCTTGGATGTTAAAAGTGTTTTATTTACAAGGACAACAATCATAACGCACATTCACGATAATCATCTTTGGAATACGGGGGCAAACCAGCTGCCCTCTTCGGGTTTTGTTAAATTAGACACTCGAGTGGATCACTGGGATGGCAGGGACAGGGCGTAGAGCAGCGGGTACTCTTGGAACCGGGGCTGCTGCCCCTCGTCCAGGTGCGCCCTCAGCATCTTGGCCTGGGGTGCCCGCTGGGTGGTGCTCATCCTCGGAGGGGCGCCGGAAATCGTTTGCAGAAGAGAAGCGCATAATAACAGGAGGAAGAGGTATACCTGAAGAACAAAGCATAACATTTTATACGAAATTTTTTTAATACATATATGATTCAGTAATTTGGTGATTCTCAGACTTTTTAGAAAATTTATAACAGCGCCACCATTTTTATTTCATTTTTTTTTTTTTTTATTAGGTGTCAGGGTTGTTTTGTTGGCTTATTTCGCTTGTTTTACATTAATACAGGTAGAATACAAATACAGAGAACAGTTTTAAAATAAAATTTAAATTATTTATGATGTTAATCAGTAATACAATTCATATTAATGTAATTCATATCTATGGTAGTGCATATGACCTGACTTCAGTGAAATGATGCATTGGTAAATCTGATTAAGACAAAATGTCAGCCAAGAAATCCAGAGAAAACTTAGGAAGAATATGCTCAACACAGCACTAGATTCAGAATTTTATTAATCGGTATCATATCACGTTTAATATCGTAAGTGGACATGGCTTTTACACAGCAGCAGAATAAATTAACATGGAATTAAAATAAAAGATTGGCAAAAATTTAGGGAAAAAAAAAAAACCCATTCTATTCGTTCCTATGAGCGCCAACAAGCGATCTTATCAAATGTTTTTAGTGCTATACAAATGTGACAAGTCAGCAGCAATCAAAGTGTTTGTTTTCCATATAAAGTGCTTTACGTTAATGAATAATAAAATACTGTTTCTCAAAAAGAAAGAAAAAAATGATAAATTTACTTTTAAAATAAAATATTCACGTTAAATTGCATCACAAAAGGCAAACGAAATTTTTTAATTAAAAAAACATTTCTTATAGCTATGTTGAATTCACCACAGCGGTATCAAAAACAATATCAGAAAAATATGCGAGCAAATATTTGATTATTGTATTTGACGTTTATTTTTTATTTGTATTATTATTTATTTATTGCTAATGTTAATGAAAGGCAACTCATCTTACTATTTTAAGAATGCAATTTTACTATCAAAATTTATGATTTTTATTTCTTAAAAAATATATTATTAGCTTGCTACTTTTGATAACCAATTTATAATATTATCAAGTAATGCAGCAATTGTTGGATTTTTTTTTCCTAATGCAGCTGGCAAATAGACCGTGATCTTTTTATGCCGTAAGGTCTGCACTGATGTTACTCACTTTGCACTAACCAGGGGCGGGGGCGTGTAACTTGAAGATTAGCCACGGACGCGGACCAACAATGCTTCCGCAACGCTCTACGATCCTATTAGGACCGAGACCTACGGTTTAAAGTGGATTCCGAACCACTACAAACAACCATGGCAACCCGAATACCTGTGGTACCGAGCGCTAGCCACTCGGCCCCATGCAAAAAGTTTTTTTAAATGTGAAGATTTTTCATTAAAATAGGGTTAATTTAAAAATAACTTTATACATGAAATTAATATAAATTTTCTAAATATATAACACTGCACAATATTTTGAAATGAAACTATAAGTATTTTAATTGCAAATAATTTCATTAAAATGTATAACAAAAAAATTATACATATCAATACTTAACCTATCTCTCCTAAAGCTTTCCTTGAAATAAAGATCTTGGATGTTAACAATTCTTTTAATGATGTAAAATGTGATAGTTACAGTATATATTTATTTGTGCATATAATTGGTTGACATAGAATGTATCTTTTTTTTTTTTTTAATCATTCAAAGTATCCAAAAAAAAATTTCTGTTTTTACTAAAGTTGGCTATTTTTTACGATATTCAAGGAATGCGTTTAATTGTAGAAAATGGGAAAGGTTTATAAAATAATAGACAAGAATGGATTTTTTAAAAATATCTGTAGAAATATTAGATTTTTTTTTCCGTAGCAACTACGAAGAATTTGTAGTAATCGACATCTCTGTTATATAAATAGAAAAGGTATTGAATGTATTGATAATTAATGAAATATTATTTACTGCGAAAAGGATCAAAGTTGCAAATGTTATGGATTATTTATGATATAAGAAGACTATTTTTCAAGATTTAATTTTAATTCATGCATAACAAAAGAAATTTGTCAAGAAATACTTAGATTTATTAATAGACCAATAAATGTATAAATAGTTTCGCATAAAAACATTTTTTTTATGGAATTTGAGAATCTTTTAAGATTTTAAATTAAGGTTTACATATCAATGAAAATGGAATTATCTACAATTTCGCAATTCATGACTATACTCATCCAAAAGATTTTCCATGCTATTAATTGAATTAGAATAGTCATATTTAATTAATATGAAATTAAGGCCCTTCGCAGCCAAAACGGCAGATTAGAGTTGCACCTCTGGCTGCCCACTACATGGCATCTGCAATTTTAAATAAACATATTTAGTTTGTACACTCCTACTCAAGCCTAATGGAGAAACACTCCGACTCAACAAAGGTCTCGACCCATCATTTTCTTCTTGGATTTCGAGCCGAGTTTTCTCTGTTTCAAACTTGATTTTAAGGAAAAAAGTACTGGAAGTAAAATCTCTTTTTCTTCTTCTTCTTCCCTAAACAAATTCAACTTCGACCAAATATGAAAGTGGAATGAACTCCTTCATCAAAGATTTCTACCTCCAAGCCACTTACATCAAATGAGTCAGAGAAACACTGACTGTTGAAGACTACGACCGCATTTATTCAATGCAACTGCAAACGCACACACGAGCACTCATTTAGAATTTAAACATTTATAATTTATTTCTTCTTGTATAATTAGTACATAAATCATGCAACATAATAAAGAATAATAATTAAAATTAAGAATTTAATGTGTTTTAATACATTAACATAATAAATCTAATTTAGTATTTTGTAGTTAACAAGCAAAAAGAGATAAGTCAAATAGCTTTAACTTATCGATTTAAAAAAAAAAAAAATAATGAAAATAAATATTGATTTTTTATTAAATAACAAAGAATGCAAAGCGTGTCGTTACATTAATAGTTTTTTATTTAGCAATTGTTTAATACAAAAAGGAATATGAAATGTATTAGTGCATTAACTTATTAGTTGTCCTGAAATATTTTGTAGTGTTTTATAATCAAGCGCAAAATTGGAGTCAAATAGTTTTTATTTATCATTTTTTAATACAATAATTAATATAAAAGGTATTAGTATAATTTAATATGTAAGTGTAATGAAATATTTTTGTAATCAAACGCAAGACTGGAGTCAAATTATTTTTATTTGTCGATTCTGTAATAAAATGAGAAATATTAAGATTTATTTTTTATAACAATAAGGAATATAAAACGTGTTAATATATATATATATATATATCGAGTTTTTAATAAAATCAGGAATATAAAGCATGTTATTGCATTAATTTAACAAGTATTTTAGCATTTTAAAGTAACCAAGCACGAGAGTCAAATAATTTTTAATTAATGGATTTTATAATTTTTATTAAATAGTTTTTGTTTATAGATTTTTTTATACATAGATGACTGAAAATGTTTGCTCATAAATCTGTGTGGATTTAAACAGGTTTGCTTATTTTAATGCGTTGATTTAGTAACAATAATATCTACTTCGTTCTGCACAATTTTAAATTGAACAGGCATTAAATAACATAGACATAAGACAAATGTATATAGATGGACTTCCTGCATTTAAGTTCACGCGCTATTAACAAGGTTGTGGTCTTCTAGTTGGCAATAAAATAAAATAAAAAACATTGAATAAAATATTCCTCAAATAATACGTAATAGTTTTTTTTTTTTTTAATATTCCTTAATAAAATGTAAATGTTTGTTGTTGTTACTAATTCCCCTGGTGCAGGAAAGCCTACGCCAGGTTCAAAAGACTCCATCGCAGGTGACGTCCATGGCTAAGAGTAATATGCAGCTTCATTTTAGCGAGGTACCACCAGGGCTGAACAGTGACTCAACCTCAAGACCTACGGTTTTAAAGTGGATTTCGGAACCACTACAAGCATCCATGGCACCGCCGGGACTCGAACCCGAAACCTGTGGCACCGAGCACTTAGACATTCGCCCATTCAAGCCCCATGCAACTGTTTACTTTTTCAATCAAACTAAAGCCAATTATGCTTCATCTTTTTTTCCCCTCCAAATCTCACCCACATACCAGTTAGAAAGGGGCAGAGTGGAACATCGGTGGCCTTCAGATTGACCACGAATAGCTCACCGACGAATCTTGAGATAGAACATTGCCTACCAGGTAGACTTTTAGGGGCAACTGCTCTACATTTGTGTGTCATATGGGAGAAAACTCCCAACAGGCAGCTTTAATATCGATGTCAGATACTAAACATACCACAGTCACCTTCAAGTCTCATCGTTTCTGAAAGCAGTGATTACAACAATACGGCTAACTGATTCGAAAACCTCGGTCATCTTACCTTGCCTGGGAGTTAGGCTGATCATGTTCCATCTTTCATCAAAATCTTTAAAAATGAGCAATAATATTTTTTTTATTTAAAAAGAGAACTGCATTTGGTACATGAACCTTCCAACTGGCGCATCCCTGAACTCTGTTGTAGAGAACATTATCTATTATTATCACTCGAAATAAATGTTAAAGAAATGATAATGAATATTATAAGCAAATCGCAGATTGTTTCGTGTCTGATGTATGACAACTGTTTTATGGCAGTGATTTAATTAAACTCGTGGAACAATAAAAAATTATCGTATGAGAATAAATATCTATTATATATTTAAAAGAAAATATTTGTCGCCCTAATCAGATCTTTTTTCTACACACGCATAATAATCTCAATATAGAGGCAGCCCGACTTGTGGTAACATGGACATTTAATTCGCATAAGAGCTTAAATTCGAATCCGCTGACGGCGTCCGTTGCAGTCACTGCTTTCAGAGACGAAGAGACTCGACGGTGTTTGTGACGATGTGTGCAAAGCATCAATAGTCAGTCGGTAGGAATTTTTCGAGTTTTCTGTCATATGGCACACCAATCCTGGATATTTACCACTGAAAGTCCTCCCTTCATCTCTCTTAGATGGGTTGCTCGTAATATTCGCGAGGCCTACAGCTTCAAGAGAACCATTGCCTTCCGAGGGTTTTTAGGAGTAACTGCCCCACATTAGTGTGTCGTACGGGAGAAAACCCAGAAACTTCCGCCAGACAGCTTGACTGTCCATGCGAGACAATTTAAACGCTTTGTCACAATCTCGATCGATCACAACGAATTGGAACCTTAGCCCTCCTGCTGATAAACAAACACTTTCAAGACAGCTATAGATTCGTATAGATAGCAAGGCAATTTGAACGGTTTTGCTGCCTAATTTGCTTTCTATTTTGAAGGACAAGGAAAGAGTATTTAGCACTCAAAGTACAAAAAGAAAAAAAAATTTTTTTTCAGAAATACATTTTTATGAAAGGAAATCAGGAATAAAGTAATTATTAATTATTTAAAAACTAAAATATTTTAACAAGAAAATGAGAGAGAAAAATCCTGTGCTCAATAAAGAAATTTAACCTTAGATAATTTTTCACTGATCGAGAATAATTAAGTCTCACCTTTTATGTCACGCACCTTTCGCCTCCCCACACAGTTTGTAATCAATTTCCTAAACCTTTTAGCTTAAAACTTGCATGATTAAGAGCAGAAAGAAAAATTGCGATCCTCAAGGTTTTCTGGTCACGTTACTCTTTAACAAAAATAAAAAAATAAAAAAAACGAAAAAAAACAACCCCTCAATTTCAAAGTAGCATACATACTATACTGTTTTAAAAGAAATCAATACTTTGAATCTAGGAGCAGTTCAGAGTATTACAGTTCTCACTCTAAATGAACATCTGAGAATCAGAAATTTTACTCTAATTGGGCACCTTAGAATCAGGGACCTCGTTCTAAATGGGCTCTTGAAAATCAGAACCTTGTTTTAAAAGAACTCCATGTTTTTGTTTTCCTCTGAAAAAATATGCATTAAATTGAAGTGAACAACTTGATGGATGTCGTGTTTGAATTTTAACATGAGGAGTGTCCAATTCAGAAATATAACAATAGTGATTTCTTGCCCTGTAAAAAATGATTCGTATTGATTATATATATATATATATACATACATAATACATAACATACTTACATAAAATATTAATTTACTTTTATGTCCTTTCCTGTAATGAATTTTCCCAAATTTTCAAAAGTTGTTGTCTTACAAAGATTTATTTCATTCATTATTTATTCCATAAAAATTTATTTAATTCTTAAACATCTTAATAATTTTATTCAATTCTTAAACAAATTGTTATTTAATTCATGTGCTAGAGCGAAATGGCTTTATAGGAATAAATGTTGTATAGACTTTGCTATGTTAGCGACTTTTTTTATTATTATTAAACTTAAATATCATTAATAAAGAATTACTTTACGAATGAGAACTTATTTAAAAAAAAAAAAAAAATCATTACAAGATAAATTTTGCAATCTGTTATAACACTCTTAAAACAACTCAAGACAAGCAGAATCTTCCACTCACCTGGGTTGTGAAGAAATTCATGGCTGCTGGTTACTGGATGGATCGGACAGGTAGTGTGAGCCCCATCCCCTCTCCCGCCCCTTTATAAAGAGCGCGGGAAATTTCACCTGACGTCACCGCCCGACCTGTTGCTTCCAGAAAGTTCTGCGCTGCGCTCTTCCGGTCACCAGAAACAAGAAAGAAAACCAGTCTCGGAAGAACAATGTTTTTGTTTCTGCATCATTAGTTGCGCCTGGAAATCGGAGTTGAGTAACCCACATCGATCTCCTAGTTTCAAAAATAGGAGTGCTTCTTTTTTTAAATCGAAGGTCAGCTTGGAATTTTAGAATTTCCAGTAGCAGTTGATGAAGATTTTGGTTAACTTCAAGAAATCCTGATCTATAAGGGTGGTTTAAACAAAGTACTATTACAGCAGAACAGCCACACACTTTTATCTTGTTGTTGGAGAAGATAATTGATAACTGGTTGATATTTTTTCCGGCCCGAGATTGATCACACTTTTATAAAATATATTTATTTATTATAATGGCCAAAGCGGTGAAAATCAATGTATTCAAAAAATACATTAAGTGTGCATCGTTATATTCAAAAATGAACTGTCGAAATGATGAGAAAAATGAACTTTTTAAGATTATTCTTTCGAATGTATGACAGATATTGCCTGTTTTATAGATGAGTTTACAGTTATGAGTTCGCAGAATAATTAAATTATAGTCTGCGAACACATGAGGCGCACGCATCTTGGAACATTTAATATAACAGGTTCTATGTTTCATTTTATGTGACCTCAGTAACCATCTCTAGATACGCACAGATGGCAGAACAAACCAGACTCTTAGTTGAAGTTGTTAGCGCTTTTGGCTCAACTGCGAATAATTTTTTTTTTTTTTTTATTTCTTTCGAAAATGGAATTGACCCAACACAAAACACGATCAACATTACGGGCGCTCAACTGCAACATCCATTATGATGTGCACATGACCAAATTAAGATTTGCAAAAGCTAAGTGAAAGAGTGGAGAAACACATATCGCACTAGTCAAATAAATATTTTTGAATGATTTCATTTTTTTTTATTTAGTTTATATTTATATATTTTTTAAATTTCATTTTGAGTGTTCTATATTTCTTTACAATTATAGTATATTCTATATTTCTTTTACAATTATTATTATATTATCTACGTTTACCATGTAAGAATAATAACTCATTATGTTTAAATTTTTCACTCAAAAAATGTCTGTAGTGTGTGTAAATTTAATAGGGGATATATAATTTTATATGCGGCCCGCGGAGTTCGGATGATTTCCAAAGTGGTCTGCAAGATCATTTGGGTTGGCCACCCCTGATTTAAACAAAGTACTTTGGCTGCGAAGCAGCCACACACTTTTATCTTGATGTTGGAGAAGCGTTGCTTCAGTTCAATGCTCATTGAAATTTTATGCCCCGTGTTTTATATCTAGAAATATATAATTAATAAAAGACTTTAAAAATGAAATACATAAATATGAAATAAGAAGAAACTATAACATTATGAGGAGGCCCACCATCCGGTGGGTCTTGCAAGAATGGTACTTCAGATGCAGGAATGAGGGGGGAAACAACGAACTATATGTTAAGAACAGCACGCTGTCTTTTTAATACGCTTTTATTAGTTTCACCAGTATGCTTGTTTGTTTGTTTGTTTGTTTGTTTGTTTGTTTGTTTGTTTGTTTGTATGTATGTATGTATGTAACTGACTCTTTGGGCTCGATTTTTGCCCTACTTTAAGCGATCCAATTCAATTTAAACGTTGTAGACTTGTCGAGGACCGACGACACTAAAATTCATGTCACTGTTCTAAAAGCGTGGGGTGCTCGATATCAATCGTTATAGTTTTTTACTAGTTTCATTCCGAAATGCAGAGTTAGTTTAAAAATGTCATACAAAGCACCCCACGCTTTTAGAACAGTGGCATTCATTTTCTCGTCAGTCATTTTATTCTTATGCTAACAATTATTTTTTACTTTTTAGTTTGATTAACTCCAAAAGCGTGTTTTTTAGTTTTTTAAACTATTAATTTATTTTTAGTTTGATTAACTCAAAAGCGTGTTTTTAGTTTTTTTTTTAAACTATTAATTTATTTTTTACTTTTAGTTTGATTAACTCCTATTAATTTATTTTTTACTTTTTAGTTTGATTAACTCCAAAAGTTTTTTTAGTTTTTTTTTAAACTATTAATTTATTTTTACTTTTTAGTTTGATTAACTCAAAAAGCGTGTTTTTTAGTTTTTTAAACTATTAATTTATTCTATTTTTAAACAAAGAAATATCACACCTAGGAAGAGAATTTAAAACCGAATTGCAAGTGTGAGGAAGATTATTGTAGAAATCTTAAGTATAAATCGGCGAATGTTTGGCAAATTAAGTGATTGTCAAATATCCTGATTCCTGAGGTACCAAGGTGAGTGAGTGGTCGTCTGAAGGATTTTGTTTTCAAGTCTTTGGATGAGTTCCAACTTACTTTTTTTTGGTGCTGAGCCTCAAACTGGACTTACGTAAGAAATCAGGGGACGCGTGTAATATATCGATAAGGGTAGGAAATAAAAGATAATTCTCCTTTCCGTCCAGTTCAATAGAGATCTGACAAAAGTAGAAGGAAGTTGTAAGATGTTAGGGTTGAATGTATAAAAAGAAATCGACAAAATTTTATTTCAATAAAATGGGATACAGTTAAGATGTATTTAAGAGATTCGATTTTTGTTGGGGATATGAGTTATAGTTGCTATTTTTAAAAAATGAGTGCACTCGGCGGTCATTGTGACCGAACGTCTCGCATCGATAATCGGTCTGCCTTATTAGAGCATTCCAAATCGTAACTTAAACAATACATATAATCAAAATGATGCATACTGAGGATATTTCGTATTTACAGGATGAAGGAATTTTCTCGCATTCCTCCTTGTCTCATGGCAAATACTGGTAGTTTATAAAAACTATAACAAGTTATAGTATATATCTGAAATTTAAGCCGACTATCATTAATTTTATAATCATTTTTCCAGATTTTTTTTCTTTTCTTCTTTCTTCCTTTCTTTTTTTTTTCTTAATAATTTTAAAACGCTCAATAGTTTTTACCTAAGCACTTTTAATAAAGCAGATTCAGCGTTAACCAGGATAACCCACAAGAGGAGAAAGGCACTACGTCCATACTGTTCCATTGCAATTTGAGTAAACATGCTTATGTGATCATTTTGAGGCGTTTCTTCTTAGAATCGAATGGCAGTATTTTCTAGCCCACTGATTTATTGTATGCGTTACCGGCCTATATGGGAACTACGATGCGACTGCTTTTTTTCGAGTTTCGAATAATGTCTGCTACTGAAAAATGTCTGCTATGAAATTCAACAAGCTACCTGCTAGCTACTAGCTACTCCTGGACGCCTCATCATTGGAGCTACTCCTTCCTGAAAAATAAAAACTATTTATTAGTTGAATTTATTTGTCAATTCTTTTTTAGAAATTTACATTATTGTTTTAAAAAATAAAGGAGGAAAACAAGCAAAGGTTGGACTAAACGTAATATTTTTATTTCGGTATTTTTGTCAGCTGATGACTTGATAATTTACAACTGTTTGTATAAAAATGTTACCTTTTTTTCGTCTTCTAAAAAATTTCTCTTTAGGGTGCATTTCCATTGGAAACGCGAATGTTAAGGCGGCGCCAACTTTAACAAATCAGATTAACGGTCGAGAATAACTGACAATATAATGAATGAATCACTACTACCAATCATTCTAGATCGCTAATCTGATCCGTCAAAATTGACGTCGCGTAGCCAACGGAAATTCATCTTTAAGCAAAAATAAATTCATTAAAAACAATGATAATAATAATAATAAATAAATAAAAACAATAATAATAATAATAAATAAAAACGATAATAATAATAATAATAATAAGTAAATAAAAACAATGATAATATTAATAATAAATAAATAAAAACAATTATAATAATAATAATAAATAAATAAAACTTTAAGGAAAGAGAAGGCTAGATTTCAATAACTATTGAAAGAAAACAGCAAGTCAAATATTTCAAACTGAGAATAATATACTTATTAAGAAAATAATTTGATGAAATAATTGTATTTTTACTATAAATATATTCTCCGCCAACTACTACTCGCTATCATTATACTTCTTCAGACGATCCAAATTCTGTAATTTTTTAAAGAGTTATTTTATTGATTAACATTGTGGATAAACTTTGTTCTGGACACAAATTCACAAATAAAGAAAAAAAATTGATATTATTTTTAAAAGAGTTATTATACACCCCCCAATATTATTAGCCCGTGGAGGTATGTAAAGAAAAAAATTTAACATATTTAAATCCTAAGAATATTTAATACAAGATGAACTAATTAGAACTAATTTGATTGTTTAAATAAAAAACATTCCCTTTATCATTTGATGTATGGAAAAATTTTTATCCCCCTGTTTTCAAAAATTGTAGAAATTTGGTGCAATGTCCAAAATTCTTGAAATTCTGCAGTTTTTTTAGGAGTGCCACAAAACAGAGATATTTCACCATTCTCGCGTCATCTTACAGAAGATTTCCCGCTACGGTTATAGAATATGGTTCCCGCTATGGTGGCAATCGTTAATGAATCACCTCGTTTATGAAACTGCGATGGACTCCATTAGTATTCCAACCAGAACCTTCCTGTACACGTTACCAATGGAATACCAAGCGATCTTATGGTTGGGCAGATATGTAAAAATGGCAGATATGTAATAGATGCAACGTCATCCACGAAATTGCCAACACCACCTACCCTTCAACCCAGTTATGTAATAGATTCAACATCCCCCAACTTCATTCCTGCCCAAAACAGAGCCTTGTATCACAATATAATGTAATACTGTACCCACATTGTATCACAATAATTTAGAAAGAAAACTCGTATCTGGTTGATACGCACCCTCCTCCTCACACCCAACAGAAAGACATTCCAGTCTACGGATTTATAACGCCCATTTTGAGCACAACGTGAAATTTCCATTCCTGTCGCTTGTTATATTCAGAAACATTCTTCGACAATTTTCTGATGGAAACCAGTGCCGCTCCAACCCTTAAATGCGGCCTGAGGGCCAATTGGCTAGCACTCTGGTCTTTGGTACCACAGGCTCCAAGTTGGAATCCTGGCGGTGGCATGGATGTTTGTCAATGGTTTGGAATCCACATTAAACTGTAGCTCTCGGTCTAATTAGCCTAAAGTGTGCACAAGATAAAGCGACTAATCAAACCAAACCAAACCAATCCTTAAATGTGAACGTTGCATTCGAATCCCAAAACTCGTTCATAACTTTTCGAATATCGGATTACAATAAGGATGGTAAAGATATTTTCACATTAGTCTTTCTTCAATCAAGTTGATAGAAAAATCTTTATTTCCATACACTTATCTTCTCTATTGTTCCGATGAACTTGATTTTTGGCGATCCAGGGTTGGAAAGATCACGTTTTTTCCATATTCGCTTGTCTTGAGAACTGGGTTAATCGGAATTTGAATCAAGATAATAGTGGACGCTTCACCGCATCCGTTCCTCTGAACCCAATACACACAAAAAGGCAACTGGATAAATTTGAACGCGTTTTTAGGAGAACCCGTGACATCATGATTCGTTCCACTTCGGCAGGTAATAGCGGCTCAGTGTGCGATGACGCGAAATGATGTCATTCATTACATTCGTTCTTAATAGTGTTTAGAATGTTCTAATTTGTAATTACATAAACTCAATTAAACACTCGCGTTACGAAGTAAATATCCGATTTGCATTTTATTCTATGAACAAAAAGATTTTTGATTCTGCTTATTAACTGAAAAGGTATCATCAAAAGTAATTACTGTATTCATGAATCGGTTGCGTTATTATTATTTTGCTTTTAGTGATAATATACTTGCTGTTTGATTCTTCTTTACAGTAAAATAGGAAGTTGTTTTGTAAGTGAGCAATAAATCCATCAAATGATGAATCAGAATGTAAACATTATTATTAGACGAATATTAAAATTATTTTAAGAGACTGATAAACAGTGTTTTTAATAAGATATATATAATTATTCATGTCATTATTCAAAGGCATTTCGAAAAATGGCTTTGAAATTTATTATGCTTAGTTTTTCAAATAAATTTAAACAGTCCAGTTTGATTATCCCTTAATATTTTTATTAATTTTCTATGGAATAAATAATTATGATAGAAACTTGATTTTGCGATTCATTACAATAATGAATGTAGTAGAATCTCGATGTATCGTTTCTTACGGTGACATTCGGCAGAAATAAGGGAAAGAAGAGGAGTCCAAACGAATATTTCCTCCAAAATGGCAGATATGTAATAGATTCAACATCGCCCAAACCAACAAGCAAATTATTAGATTCAAAATCACCCCCTGCCATTTATTTGTACATGTATAAAGAATATAAAAAAAGGAACATAAAAGTCAAAGTAGAACAAACAAGGAGTTAATTAGAAACACGGCCCCAAACTGTATTCATTACATGTAAATTGTATAAGAAAGCCATCATGGCATTGGTAAAAAAATTTCTAGAGTGCCTCATATTCGAACCGTTAAAAAAAAAAAAAAAAAAAAAAAGAAGGAATTTGTTCAGTACCCGAAATACGCATAAAATGCAGCAACGAAACTGAAAATCTTTTAACAAACATAAATATCAGAATGGTGAACGACAAAATTGCAAAGCCAGTTAAAAAACAGGGGTGGCTAACCCGTGCCGCCCTTGGACATTTTTCTAGCCCTTGAGATGCATCACACATTTTTACAAAATATATTTACTTTATATTGGTCAAAGTAGTGAAAAGCCAATGTATTCAAAAAATACATTGTGTGTGCATCCCTCTATTCAAAAATGAACTGTCGAAAGGATGAGAAAAAATAACTTTGCGTTTAAAATAATATTCTTGTGAATATAGGACAGATATTTAAATGTTTTATTGAAGAGTTTACAGTTATGAGTTAGCAGAATAATTAAATTATAGTCTGCGACCTCATGATGCGCGCATCTTGGAACATCTAATATAACAGATCTATGTTCCATTTTGCGACCTCAGTAACGCAGTAACCATCCCTAGATACGTGCGTTCAGTACCATTATTATTATATTATCAATGTTCACATGTAAGAATAATACTCAACACAATAATAATAACTCATTCTGTTTTAATTTGTCTGTTATATAGTGGGGTCTGTAGTGGGTCTCAATCTAATAGGGGGATATATAATTGTATGTGCGGCCAGCGAAGATCATTTGGGTTTGCCACCCAGGTCTAAAGAAAGAATCTTCTAAAATTCTAGCCTTCCGTCCTATTTTCTAAAGATGGCCTTTACTTCCGTGGGTGTGCATAAAAATACCGAAAACCTGTTTATTCTTTTTGAGGCAGTGCGAAAAACTAAATACATGAACTTCATCCATCCATAGCGAATCGATATTTAAAAGATGATGACGCCTCAAAAAAAAAAAAAAAAAAAAAAAGCCACCGAAAGCTTTATTAAATTTATTCGAGGAGGTGATTTCTCACGAAGAACAAACGCTAATTGAAACCGAGGAAAATGGTGTATCTGTTCTTGTTCAAAACTTGGCGGAAGAAAATACAGAAGCTTTTTAAATAATTATTCTTAGCCTAACAATCGATCACTTATCAAAGCTGAAGAAATCTGAGAAGCAATAAAAATTCGTTTCAAAACTTTAGCCAACGCTGGAAAGCCTAACAGAACTAAAAATATACCGAAATGAATGTGTGGGGGGATATTTGAAATATTAAATATATATTTATCAAAATAAAAATTTATAAATATTTGTCTGTTGAGGAAAAGGCGATATCTTCTTATAAAAGCGAACATCTGGAAGCAGTTGAAAACCCCATCGAAGTTTTACGCATTTATCTCTGTGGATCTGAAGATTCGACATTTTAAGTCTAAAAATATATTTTTTTTATTGTAGACCATTAATATTCTAGAAGATATTTTAATAGAAATCCTAAGATCCAAAAGTGGAGGGAATTGTGCTGAGTAAAATTTAATGAGAAGTCCAGAAAACAAATTATACTTAAAGTCAAAAAAACTAAGAACTGAAAAATTTTAAAGCTTTGTAAACAATATTTACACGAGAAGGGCATAAATCGTGTAAATACTGTATTCTTTTCACCACGGAGCAATGCAATTCCTGAGAGTGCCAATAGAGCATTACTTGGCAAAGTCTACATTTTATTGATTAATACTAAGCACTACAAGAATTTGGAGTTGAAGCCATCGCGCTAGTATAATGTGTGTATAATAATGAATTGTAAGAATTGTAAGTGTATTCGGTAATGAATTCTACAATAGAAGCCCCGACTCGTAAGCTCAGCGGCAACGCGCGCCGCTGGTGAGCATTAGGGCGGAAGTTAAATTTGCTGGTGGCTGTGTTTTAGACACTGTTTCAAAATGGCGTTTGTGATGTTCAACATCTTGATTCGTCTGTCGGACTACCTGGTCGGAGTTTCTCCCATACGATACGCAAATGCGGGGTTGTTCCTCCTCAGTCCTGCCGGAAGGCACTTCCTCCTTATTCAGCGACACGGAGCCAAGTGAGACTTCTAAGGTGTCCATCACAACAGAAGCTGCCCATTCCCGTCCCTCTTTTCATGCGACCACACGGGTTGTTGCGGCCTGATAGCCAATTGGCTAGCATTCTGGTCGTTGGTACCACAGGCTTCAGGTTCAAATCCTGGCTGTGGCATGGATGTTTGTTAGTGGCAGTTAGTGGTAATTCAACGTTGCCCACATTAAAGTGTAGGTCTTGGTCTAATTAGCCTATAGTGTGCATAAAAAGGACTGTAGAGCGACAAACCAAACGGGTTATTGGAGTTAAATCTACATGTTGATATGGTACAAGTGGGGTAAGAAACAACACAATAGCAGCTTATGATAGTCTATCAATCCGACTTATATGTTTTCTGCATTTAAAAACATTTTGAACTGGTGGAGGCTTTGAAAGATTTTTTTTTCCCCATTTGATGTGCAAATGGGAAAAATTAATTTTAAAAGTTAACAATTACTTTTAAAAGTCCCTCCATATTTGTATGTGGGAAAATAGTTTGTGGCTTTTATAGGTGGGGTGCAAAGTCCACAGATGTAAAAAAAACAATAATAAAAATAAATAAAGGGATTATAATGAAAAAAATAATAATAAGTCTCAACTTTATACATTATTGTAAAGCTATGATTTGATGAAAAGCGAAAATAATCTTCGTGAAAAATAAATTTTTTTCATCACAACTTTTAAACTAAAGAACACTATAAAGAAATGAGGTATTTTATTATTATCCTTTTCTAAGATTCTATAATAAGTAATTTTTAACAATTTTATTTTTTGTTATAGTTTCTAATAATTGCTGTGGATTTTTTAACTATCCTGTAAGATTTTAATAACATTTTCCATTACTTCATGAATTGAAATCTTTGTCTTTTCCTTATGCAGAATTGCTTTTAGTTTGTAACATGGGAACTAGATGGCGCCACAAAATATGATAATTTAAATGGTAATTGTGGATCATTAGTATTCGAATATTTTTTCTTATCGTAGACCCTTGACCTTGTCACTTTTATCAATGCAACGGTAGATATGTAGCACATTTAGCATTAATCAGGGTGTAGTACGGGAAATCTAGATAATCTATATAAGATAGTAAATAGCCCAATATCTGGTGGAAGGCATTCGTATAAGTGAAAACCCAAACAAAAGAATGCAGTACTTAAAAAGAAAGAAAAGTATCCTGTGATATTTAAAAATGTCAATTAGGTTTTTGACATTTATTTTTATAAAATTATATTTAAAATAAATTTTGAAAATATTTCAATGTTAAATTTGTTCCTCTTCCATTGATAAACTGATCATTACGTGTCCTCGCCACTATCACTACCATTTCAGTGGGATTGATACGTAACTTCCTGATTGTATAAAATTTATACCGATAACATTGTTTGAGGAGAATTCATCCTCATTTGTTAGCACATAAAAAGAAAAAGTTGACTCTAAAACGCCTGCTATAGGAATTCCTGGTTGACTTTTCCCATGAATCCCTGGCATCACAAATGCCAGGGATTCATTGTGCCAGGGATTCAAATGTGTTTACACCAGCAGGTCTGTGAGAATTTAAAATGTCCTTTTTTGTGTTGAGATAAATTAGATTGTGTGTATTCCACAAAGCATCAGATCTCTCACTTAATAATTTTTTTATTAAAATAATTTAACAAATATAAATTAATGTGACGTGACACTAAATTAATGAAAAGCCAGAAAAGAAAAAACGGGGTAGTGAACCAAATGCAAGTTGAACCAAAAGCTTCAACTTCAACTAAGAGTCTGGTTTGCTCTGCTATTAACAATCAGCTATGAGTATCTAGGGATAGTCACTGCGTCACTGAGGTGAAACATAACGTGAACCTGCTATATTAAAGTTCCAAGATGCGCGCATCATGAGTTCGCAAACTATAATTTAATTAATCTGCGAACTCATGAATAAAACAGGCAATATCTGTCCTATATTCGCAAGACTATTATTTTAAAATAAAAGTTCATTTTTCAATTCCTTCTATTAGCTCACACTCTCCCTATATATATCTTGTTCACATTTTCAATCGTTCATAAAATACTTGTTATTCATCCACTCAAGTTCAAAAAATGTATTTGAGCTTGTAGTGGATGACACTGGATGCTAATACAGTTTTTTCAAATAGTAATTCAGTAATTAAATTTAATTAATTAATTTTACTTTTTTTTTTTAGATTTAAGTTGCATATATCTACAATAGATAGCGCCAGATAAAATTAAAAACAATGAATGAAAATTATTTATAATGGGCTTTTTTCTGCTTAAAAATTTAGGAATTGTAGGAATCGACTTAAATTTTTTTTTTTTTTTATATGGCTTGTTTCTCATCATTTTGACAGCTTATTTTTGAATATAGATATACACACATAGTGCATTTTTTAATGCGTTGGATTCCAGTACTTTGGCCATTATAAAATAAATATATTTTGTAAAAGTGTGATACATCTCATGGGCCAAAAAATATTCAAGTCAAGCCTGCATGTTGGGCATCCCTGGTATACCCATTAAAACTATATAGATGCGTTAATCCGGCAAAATCGCGAATCCGACACGGCAATGGTTCTCCGAATGTGCCGGATTGCAGAATATTAAATAATATAAGTAATTTACCGTACATGCTGAGTTAGCAAGTTTTGATTCACACTCTGATTAATTTAAATGTTACATTCCCGTCTTTCTGGTGGCTAATGACTTCAAATGCCATAAAAATTCTTGGTATTTGTGGGGAAAAATCAGCATGTTGTATAAGGAGTATAATTACATGATGAAAACATACCATGCATTTCTCTTTCGCATGCATCACTTCTGTGTTAAAGACAATTGTTTTTCCAAAGATTGCGCGAATATTTCTTCTGCACGCTGATGCTGAATTCATTGTTTTTTTCTTCTGAATCCTGAATTCATTTGGGAAGGCAGGAGGTGAATCCTTAGGCGACCGAAAGTTTTTCCGCGATGATTGATTTGCATGGGAGACCTTGAAGTGGCTGTTTAGTTGCCATCAAACAGGTTTGTTTTTTTTAAAAATGTTTTTGTTCTTTTTTTTCTCATCTCATCACACCAAAACAAGATTTTCCTACGTCAGGGATGCACAGTGATAGGAGTCAGATGATACTTTCCTCACCGCCCGTTTTATCCCAATTTCATTTCACTCAAAATATAACTGACATGTTTTTAGAAAAAAATAAAATGTTTCGATGAAAAATTAAAAACAAAGAATATAATACAATTTTTGATTTGTTAAAAAAAAGTATATATTTAATTATAGAGAAAAATTTTCTTTTTCCGAGCGAGGACTTTTAAGAATATTTGACAGAAATAGATGGTTTGTTTTGTCGCTCTACGGTCATTTTGTGCACACTTTAGGCTCATTAGACCGGGACCTACAGCTTAACGTAGATTCCGAACCACTCACAAACATCCATGCTACCACCAGGATTCGAACCTGAAGCCTGTGGCACCAAAGGGCAGAGCGCTAATCAATTGGCCACAGAAATTGATTGTGTGAAATTGATGTGAGAAAAAAAGCATGTATTTTTTTTATAAGCATGTATTTTTTTGTATTCAAATAAGAGCATGCATTTTTATTTATTTTTTTGATTTAAATAGTCTACATAAAATCAAATCAGCAGTCAAAGTTGTTTCAAGTATTGATTTTAATAATTTATGTCAAAGAATTGGTATTTTTATTTATACCAATTCTTAATTTTAGTTCGCTTTTCCGAAAAGTTTTAGCCGCGTAAACGAAAAGTAGTATAACCTGATATGAAAACCAGAGTAAGGGATGCTTTGCATTCCAATCTTGACTAGACTACTAGAGCCATCTATGAGGTATATTGCAAACGAAAAAAAATTTTAAAGCAAGGCAAATCACTTGATTGCATTCGGTGTTCGAGTTGAAAGTTTAAATATTTGATAAAAAAATATTTAGTTAGTTTTCCATCTTTTTTTAAGAACATCATTAGTAAATAACGTGGCACCCAGAATGCAGGGTCGTCCGTATCTACATAATTGGTTATATCTCTAAGCTATTAATTGACCAAAACAAATACCATTTTAAGATTGCACCATACATAGTAAATAGCTTTGTAAATAAATAATGTTTTGAAATGTGTAATCCGGTTTTAATCAATGCATTTGTCAACAAACATTATCAGCTACGAATATCAAAAGAAGAGATACATAAAAGCATATGACTCAACACTTTTGCGCTTGATGACTGCAAATATTCACCAATTATTGAAATACTTATTAGATTTATTTATTATCACGCTTCGAATTCTTTATTTTTTATTATATTACGTTATTAATTTTTTTTATATTATACAGTAGAACCTCTGTAGTTCGAACTTCAAGGAGACGCCAAATAATTCGAGTTATAGAGTTTTCGACTTATGGAGAATTTCGACTTACGCGGATTTTTGTAAGGAAATATTCGACTTGTAAAGGTTTAGATTATTTCTAACTTATTTTGAGTTAGAGAGGTAAAATAAATAAAAATTTAAGTTACAGATGATAATAAACATGTTTATTTGCAACTTAAAAGTTATATTATGTACTACTATAAAAAATCAAAATAATTCCGAAATAATTTCAAATGATAGAGTTGTAAAGGTTGTAAAATCAAACACTGCTAATGTTCGAGATACAAAAGGTCCTTTTTTTTTTTTTTTTTTTTTTTTTTTTTTTTTTTTGCGAGTTACGGAGGGAAAATATATACCAAAATGGCTTGTGGGAATTGATTAATTATTTCGACATATAGAGGGTTGAAATTTCGAGTAATAGAGGTTTTAGGGCTTGAAGGGAAGGGAAAAAATTTTTTTTCGAATTTTGGAGGTTTTCGACTTAAAGAGGTTCAACTGTATATACATATACATACATATACGTATCTTTAATTTAAAAATATTTAATATAAAAATTAGAACACAAGAGTTCGCATATCAATATGAAAATTGAAAATTGACAGGGACGAACTAGAAACATGACCATTTTTCTCAACAAAGAGCTAGCAAATTACATTCTTTTATATGAACTTTTACTTCCCAACAGTATTCGTTACACTTAAAACATGACATGCTTCATAGAATATAATCTATTTGTATAACAAAACCATCATAGCAATCGCAATATAAAACTCCTGAAGTTCCCCACACAAAATGCCCGGTAAAGGAAAAGAAAGAAAAAAATTGTTCAAGATCCGAAGTGCTCATAAATTGCAGCAAAAAAACTGAAAAACTTAAGACAAACACAAAATATTCAAAAGGATGAGTGGCTAGTTGGCAGACTAAAAACGAACTCAAATATTAACACAAAATTTACAATAACAAAGTGTGTAACAAACCAGACAAGCAGTGAAACCCAAACGAGATACTTATAAAACTCAAAGCGAAATTAACTATAACACCTTCAGTATATCATAAAAACCGTCAGGATATTATAAGCAATGGGTATTATTGGGAATAAACAATCAATATATAAGACATATCATCGCAGATACAGTCAGGATATTGTAAACAATGTTATTTCAAGGCGTAATCCAAGCCAAAAATACATCTAGCTATGTATTCCGATAACATGAATTACACATGATAACCTTCCGTTTAGAATTCGTAAGATATACTACTGAAAAAACAAATCAATTCACTTGTGCAATTTGTTTTATACAGCAACAATCGAATCAAAGGACTTCTTTTTTTCCAATGCAGAAAGAAATTTTGAGAATTTTAGCTTTTTGTCGCGAGTTTTGTTAAAAAAATTTTCATCCCCAAAATTTGCTACATCTTAGTATCCTTCTTCTTTTAAGGAAATGGCGGTGGCTTGGATGTGTGTGAGTGGTTCGGAGTCCACATTGAACTGTAGGTCTCTGTCTAATTAGCTTAAAGTGTGCATAAAATGACCGTAGAGCGACAAACCAAACCAATCTTTAAGGAAAATAAAATTTTCCTGCAGAAGTTCAAAGGTACGCAATAAAACATTACCTCGAGGCAATCACCGGGCACTGCAGATCTCACACAATTTTATTTGAAAATTTTTGTCTTCAATGGACATGTTTTTATGAAATTTACTACATTCTAACGTCTGATTCTGTTCAGGAATCAGATGCTTTGATGCAAGTGCTGTAGTATAAATAATTCCATGGATCAACAGTGCACCAGGGGCTTTGCTTGGATTAAGTGCCCGTAATCCTACATAGCATCCAGACATACAACCAGTTCCATCAGTACAGATACGAGCGTACTTAGTCCAACCCAAATTTGTTCGAAATATAAATGTATAAAGGATCTTGAACAAGTCTTAAGCCTTCTCTAAGTGATCAGTGATATTTTTACGAAAGGCAAATCTTCTGCGATGTTATCGTCGTATAACAGTACATCGAATATCAATCATTGAATAAAAATCCTTATTATTATCCGTAACTACATCCACCTGCAGTGCAGATTCCATTCCTTTGTTTTTTAAATAATTGATCGTTGAAGTGAAACATTAATTGTGCCGTTGGACAAAGAAACTTTTGAAAACAGTTTTCCAGCAGACTCGCCTTATGATATTCACCTCATGCAGCAAGCAGCTGGTAGGATAGGTTCTTCTGTCATGATTATGGGTTTCTAGCATTTCGCGATTATACCTTTCGTGATATGTTATATCTTTTTTATACAAGGAACTCAGATTGTCTGTACAAATAATAAAGATATTTTACCTCAACATTGCTTATCTCTTTAATTGATAATTTCATAAGCAACTATGCTTAGATAAATGATAAAAATTATGACCCGAAAAACTCTAACCTTTTTAATTTTCAAAATTTTTTGGCCAGTTTCAAAAATTATTAATATATATTTGGTATCCATTTTGTATATGAATGCATATATTTTATGTATTGGTTTAAGAATAAAAATATTTTATATTAATCTGAAAATTTATTCATATTTATTTATTTATTTGATTTAATCTGATTTATTCATATTTATTTATTTATTTGATATTAATCTGAAAATGTATTCATATTTATTTATTTATTTGATATTAATCTGAAAATGTACTTCGGAAAACATGAAGCTGTTAAAATTTTTTTTGAACGCATGTTTGTGATACATTGAGCTTCTCTGCAAATCTCACGTGTTGTGCTGTGACGATCTGAATCTACAATTGTCTTGATAAGGATCTCATCCACTTCATTTGGACGGCCAGATAGTTGCGAATTTTTCAGTGAAAATCACCAGAACGAAATTTGACAAACCTATTTTGACACCGACTTTCTTTCGACGCTTAAGAACTAATAAAATAGTAATAATAAAAAATGACTGTTTGAAAATGTAGTGTGCTGTTGTTTTTCTTATCCCAGTTGATGCACCTCTTAAGCAAGCCCACGAAACCGTACTGACACATGGTTGAAGGGAAAAGGGAGCAACTTCTGTTGTGATGGAACACCCGTAGAAGTCTGATTTGGCTCCATGACACTGATTTTTTTTACGAGTAGAATTGGGAGCCTAATGCTCTACAGTCATATGAGAAAAACCTACGGCTTAAAGTGGATTTCGAGCCACTACAGACATCCATGACACCGCCGGGACTCAAACCCGAAACCTGTGGCTGGACCCGAAACCTGTGGCTGTCGGCCATTCAGGCCCAGAAAATGCAGTTGTGAAATAAAGAAAAACAGGTAATTTTTTTTTTTTTTTAATATTTTAGTCTTAAAATTGGTCATAATTTTCCCGTCAGAAACTATTAGTTATTTTGTTTGTGATCATTACCGTTTGTTATTCATTAAAAAAATTTTCCTTGTTATATTTGTTATTATTATAGATTTCGTTACTATTATTTCATTTTTATATATTTCGTTAAATTTATTTATTTATTTTTATTGTTTAAGGTGATTTCATTTTCAACTGTAACAAATATACCCTTGCATTCGAGAACCACAGTTTTAATGTAAAAACTATTTTCGATAAGTTAACTTTTTTAAAAAATATAATACCATACTTTTAATACTTGCATTTTATTTATTTAATTTTTATTATTTACGTTTTTTTTTTTTTTTTTTTTTTTTTTTTTTTTTTTGTTTTTTTTTTAGCATTTCATTAACTGAAGGTCTAAATCTTTATTCTGGAAAAGTTCAGGCAGTTTTCGGGGACATATGTGTGTGACAGATAGCAAAAAGCATGGGAATCTGCGTTTCTTGACACACTCTTTTTGCTTTTTATGTTGATGTCCTTTTATCTCATTCCTATGCAGAATGACAATGCACCTGAAATGAACCGGGATGTCTTCTTGCAGAGGACCCTTTTGTCAAACATGGCAACCAAGAACGGACGCTTTCGGAATAAAATGTCCAAAATCTGTGGCAGTTTAATATTTTTGTTGTGTCTACTAACCTAAATCTTGTTTTTTAGTTCTCTATTATTTAGATGCGAATGTCAACTGGCAGATCACAGAGAAAGAAAAAGATGTCGGGAGGCCAAAATGCGTCCGAAACATGTGCAGAAAATTAAGAAGAGTCTGGGAGAAAATATTAATATTGTGTAGCGAGAAATAGATATCCAGTTTCTTCCTCTCCCTTCCCCCTTCCTCTTTCCTTTGGCGGCCAATAACACATCGGGTCACGTGCATAAACAAAGGGTCAGGCAGGGTTGCTATGTCTGGTGATAGATCGCTCGTTTGGCAATAATTGCTTCTGAACAATTGAATTTTTTTTTTTTTTTTTTTGGAAGAAGTGAATTACGATTTTGTTGTACGTTTTGTTCATGATTATTCGTATTAAATTAGCAATTATTTAAATATCTGTTACTAATTATTATAAAAACTAATCCTTAATGATTTATTTCTTTTAAAAGAAAAGTCTTTGAAGAATGGTGATTTCAAAACTTAGCAAGCAAAACCGGGCCCGAAATGTTCCCGGTATGGACATGTGAACATTTCAATGGTTTTGTCTATAAAAAAAATTATAAACCTTTGGTACATAACGTAGTTATTGTTTCCTGTGTGTGATAATTTGATATTCAGAAAGCATTCAACAGAGTTTGGATTGACGGATTGCTTTATAAACTTATTATTCTCAACTTTCATCCTCATTTAATTCTTCTCAAACTTATTCGCTCCTATCTTACTTATATAACTTGTATTGTTAAAGTAAACAAAACTCTCTCATCTAATAAAATATTATGGCTGGTACTCCACAAGGTAGTAAAGTTTCGCATCTTCTTTTCTCTATTTTTGTTGCTGATATCCTAACTAATCCTAAACTCTTAACTGCTTTCTATGCAGTTGATACTGCAATCCTTTGCAAAAATGAAAACAGAGAGATAAAAACACTAAATTCTTAGCTATCATCCTTGCTAATCGCCTTAAAGTTAATAACTGGTTCCATAAATGGGAAATTTCTTTAAATGTAGGTAAGACTGGAGTTGTTTTCTTCTCTATTGGAAATAAACGTAAAAATCCCGTGATTATGATCAACAATAATATTTTTCCTTGGAATAATCAAACTAAATGTTTATTAGTTATTATCGATCAGCATTTAACTTGGAAACAACATTTTCTGCACACCAAAATTAAATTTCGTATTGCCTTCATAAAACTCTACCCACTTATAAGTAGAAATTCTACCATGACCAGGGATAACAAAATTCTTCTTTATACTGCTATGCTTTGCCTCGTTCTCACGTACGCTTGCCCGGCCTGGTCTTATGCAGCTAAATCTAACTTAAAAACGCTTAAAACTTTACAAAATATCACTATCCGCTAAGTTACCTCTGCTAATGGGTTCATGCGCAGTTCTGATATCAATAAAACTATCAACACTCCTTCTTTAAAATATTTTCTTAAACACATCTCTGTTAAATTTTTTTTTTTGATACGCTTATGAATCATGGAAATACTGCCATCCAGGAGATGGACTCTTACATTTCCAATTATGATTTAAAACGTTAGCGCACAATTTTAATTTAATTTTAAAATATTTTTCTTTTCTTTTATTTGTTTAGGATTGTAAGTTAATTTTATTATATTCGTAAATATATATTTTGGGCAATTTTCATTGTTTCAACTGTGTTTACCCTGAGCTATCGGAGATGGAGCCCTCAGGGGCTAAATAGCTCCAAAAGAATTCGTCAACCGTCAACAGTGTATGGTATTAAATTTATTCAGTCATGAATATTAAAAGGATTTAATTAAAAAAGTATTAAATGAAAATTAAAAAGAATATAAAAAAATAATGACTTTATTAATAAAATTTAGGATCAACTTATCTCTGAGTTAATCAAAATTGGTAGCAAATGCTAAAACAACTTTTAAATTATTCCAATGCTTTGCATAGTGTTAAAATATGTTTCCTTTTTTTTTTATGGTTTTCTTTATAACAGTGTGTGATATATAATTATTTTGTTTATACACAATAGTAACCTTTTCTACATTTCGCTAGTCAGGTGATTATCGCATAAAATTAGAAATTTTCATTAAAATTGGTATTCATTTTTTTAAAAAATTTTATGATTTATTAAGGCGTTGTTGTAATTTCCTTATTAAAATAATTGTCACATGTTTCAGTTAATATCCGTTAACAAAGTGTCTTAAAATATGAAATGAGTTAGGAGAATTCCCAGCCTTAACTTAACAGTACATGAATAGTTATTAACATTTTCATAAGTATAGAATGATAAATTCACTCCATAATAAAAATACACTATTGGTTATTATAATTTCAGCTATTACTTCATGACTTAGATGTGATGTGTATGGTTTTTATTATTATTACAAGCAAATATGACCATGACGTTTCTCAGGCTTCAACGAAATAATATATTTTTCTTGTATTTTTGTAAATATAATTAAAAAACTAATCAGAAATGAATTAAAAAGCAATCGCTTCATAAAAGTTTATAAATGAGTGTTATAAGAACCATGTGATGCTAGTATACATTGGCCACAAACATTGATGACGTATACGTATACTGATGCATAGCAATCTGAAATGATTATGTTACAAAATCTACTACTAAGATAGTTGCAAAATGCAGTTCCGTTGATGAATCAATGGGAAACGGACGAAGAACAGGAAACCCAATACTTGTATTTCATAAAAAAATATTATAAATAAGAAAATGAATCAGCTCTGCCGATATTCAGGTTACTCAGAAAATTTAGAATTGAATGTAAGAATAAAACGCATAACAACAATCTTAAACAAACAAAGAAAGAAAAAGTATCAATAAATCACATTCAGGCAATCAATTATGTTCATCACTTATCGTTCAAAACTGAAAAGAGAATACAGTTAAAGAAATAAAAAAACCTATATAATTCCTAAAAAAAAAATTTATAAAAAGCATGTGATAGAAATTCAATAAAAAAGCACTTGAAGGAAATTTAAAAGAAAAATCCAAACGATTTTATGAAAAAGCACTTGGAAGAAATTTAATAAAAATCAAGTGAAAAAATATAAATAGCACCCCAAGCGCAACAGGAATGCACAGTGGCCCATCTAATCCTATGTTCATTTCACTTAAAGAAATAGGAATTGTTTTGGAAGATTTTTAGATTTTGATCAAAGGATAAAACTGGAAACATAATCCAGGTTTAGTTTTACAAAAATAGTATACATTTAAATATCAAGAAAAAAATTATTGTTTTCTTTTTCATTCCGACCTAGATTCTGTGTGGTTTGTCGATCTAGGTTTACGTTTTTTGCACCCTTTGGATTAATCAGACAGGGACCTATAGTTTAGCGTGGATTCCAAACCACTGACACCTATCCATGCCACCGCTAGGATTCAAACCTCTAGAAGATTATGTTATGTGTCTTTTATGAGAAAACATTTCAATTTTTGGGGTGAAAATAAAGGACTGATAAACTACGTGAGGTTAGGAGTCAGCCCTATGGTACAGGAGAAACGATCTCTCCTATAAAAATAAGCAAAGACCGAGAGGCGGTCTCTAGATGAAAGTTACAGTTCACCCATCATACAGAGTATTGATAACTATCTATCGAAGGAGTAGAACAAAAGGCCAAAAGTTCATCCCAGGAAGGGAGACAGAAGACGAAATGTGACCCCCCCTTAAAAAAACAGCTTAAAAGTTGTAATACAGTGGCAAGAATCTCTTTAATCATGCTGTGAAGAGAGGCTTCGAGGGTGAAATGAACGATCGTGGGTTAAGAATGTGTTGAAAACAGAAGCCCGGTGAGGACCCCTGCCATGCATGCTTCCGAACAGTTACCGTAAAATCAGCAAGAAGGGTGTGAACGCGATTACCGACATCAAAAGAGGCCGACACCAATGATTTCGACCGTCTCTCTGATAGGCTTCTCTATACGCGAGTGACTCATTTTCGAAATTATTTTTATTAAGTGGACTCTCAATTGGCAGTTCAGAACTAAGGCTGAAATTTTATGGCTTCGTTCAAAGATATTCGCCATGGCGGAAAAAGCATTTCTCTGATTAATACTATATTAATTGCATATTCTATTATTTCTTATAATTATACTATTAAAGCAAACGGACATCTTTTGTTATAAAACATCTATTGGTAACTTGTTAGTTGATCTATCTTTGGTATTTTAATGCTACTATTTGGAATCTTGAAGTAATGTTTTATTATTATTATTGCAGGTTGATGACAAATATAACAATTGTATGTAGGAATATCGGATAGTTGTAATTAATTCTGATTAATGCTAATTGTCTCAAACATTAACAAAACATTATTTTCTTTTGTCTTAAAATATTTATTTCGTATGAATGTATCTCTCTCTCTTCTTAATTGTTGTTCTAATGCAGCTGGAAATAAAGAGACAGTTCATCTTTATGCCATAATCAAGGGCTGCACCGCTGTCACTCATTGAACACTACTCAAGGAGCACGGGTAGCTTGAAAGTATGCTACTGACGGGAGTAACACTACCCCCACACGATCGTGTTAGACCGGGACCAACGGTTTAAAGTGGATTCCGAATCACTATAAACATCCATGGTACACACGGCCGGGACTCGAACTCTGTGGTACCGAGCGGCCGTGCACTAGCCACACGACCTTAATTGTAAGTTCTGAAGGCTTTTTGAACTTGCTTTGATAAAAAGAAAAAAACATGTTGATAAAGTTGACTTTGTTTTTAATTTAGGTTATTGCGGATAATAATATAAGAGATTCTTTTTAGCAATGTTAAGATAGTTCTTTTATAGGTTAATGCGGATATTTATTATTTTATGATTATTTTGATAAATTCAGTTTTATTGTTATTATTGTTATTTTTAAAATTTATATAGGATATCAACACTACAGATAAATAAACTGGTGTCTATTTTTGGCAGCAATATTCTCAAATCACCGCAATTTGCTGTTTTCAGTCAATTTCTTGCTTTTGTTTATTAACAAAATTGTTATTGCACTAAATATGAAGAAGGGAATTCAGTTAATAAATTTGTATTCTTTGTAACACGAGATTCACCGACGTGCAGGGGGAGGGAGGAGTGTGTAGTGACGAAAAATACACCTCACGATAAAATATCAAAATAAAAGAAAAGATTTTTTTACTGAAAGCCTACTCAAAAAGATACTACAACTTTATTTAAAGAATAATTCCTGAAGTATCTATTTTGACGGAGAAAACAATCAAAGCTAATTTTCAATATCAAATTTATGGAAATTTATACGAAAAACATATTAGATATGATAAAAAGGCTTATTTTCCAAACATTAAGTTCTTCCTAAACTAATATAATTACACGCAGAAAAGTGTTTGTTGTTGTTCTAATGCAGCTGTCAATACAGAGATAGTTCATCTTCATGCCATAAGCAAGGGCTGCACCGCCGTTACTCATTGAGCACTATCCAGGGGGCACGTGTCGCTTGAATATAGGCTACGAAAGCGAGCAACACTACCACCACAACGCTCTACGATCCTATTAGACCGAGAACTACGGTTTAAAGTGGATTCCGAACCACTACAAACATACATAGCACCGCCGGGACTCGAACCTGGAACCTGTGACACTGAGCACCAGAGCGTTAGTCACTTTGTTATCAGGCCCAGAAAAGTGTTTAGAATGTGATATTTAAGTTTTACTCTATGAAAATAGACGAAAGGACGGAAAAGTTTCTGTCCTAATCTGTCAATAAACAAATTGACGAGGAAAATAGTCTTGTGTCAGCGACCATAAATCTCAAAATACTTAGTCAAGTGAAGTCATAGATTTGTGAAGAATTGGTTGTTATGATTTTATGATTTACTATGGGAAAGCAGAAATAAATCAAGAGATTAATATGAACAGTAATAAGCATTGTAAAAAACAATTCTAACATTTCTTGTTTTTTGAGAATATGTTTGATTTAACTATGAAACTTGTAGTTTAAAAAAAAGAACTGTTTATGTTAATAAAATATGATGCAATTGTTGTAAAAATGATGTACATTCGATAAGATATTCATGGGTTTATCAAGGTCGCCAATGCTTATTAGACAACTTGACGCAAGTTGTCCTCAAGGTCGTGATGACAAGTTGCGTCATGGAAAACCTACGAAATGAAATCATTCATAATTAGTTAAAATAGGATTGCCGGTGATGACATTTACTTTTCGGAAGGAAGGTGACAAAATGGAGCCAAAACAGTTTCGAGATTTTATGCTTTGCTTTACTTTTTGTATTAAAAAATGCATGAAAATAATGTAATTAAAAAAAAAGTTTTTATTTGGTTTAAATACTTATACTCGTTTTCTGTTTTTTTTTTTTCCTACAATATTTCTTCTATTATAAACTAAATCTTCTTTTTTTCTGCTCAATAATTTAAAAACATAAAATTTTTAAGAAATCTAAGATAATTTACTCCGGAAAAAATAATAAATATGCGAAACTTTTGCTTATTTGCAGTGGAATATATCATATATTGTAAATTATTTACTTTTTCTGCTTAAAAACATTAGATCAATTATATTAAGTATATTTTATTTGTTGTGGAAGAGAATTGTGCCTTAAGAAGAGCAAAGGATTGGAAGACTTCGAAAATAAAATAGGCTTAAATTTTGATAGTAAAATGAACACCTGTCTAAATATCTCGGTTTTTAAATTTGGTTCAATTTTTGTTACATAGAATATGTTTTTGATTTGAGGAACTGTCCCGAAGTATTATTGCGAAAAACTTGACAAATAGATCAATGATATGAAACCCTCTGAGCAATCCTTTTCCCACCGTTTTATTCCGATATCACTAAAGTTGCTGCTTACTTTTTGATTCGTCATCCTTCGGTGGATACATAAGATATTCATGGTGTACATAAAGTATCTGTGGTATGCTTGCTATTTATGTTCCGCGCGTAGTCCTGCCTTTTGATCCTTGGATATCCTATGATAAGAGGCTTCAATACAAGGTTTTGATAATAAAGTATTTAAACCATGTGACGGGAAAAAAAAGTTCACACACACATATTTATTTCAAGTTATATAACAAATTATCAATCCAAATACTGTAGTTATTGTTTTCAAACGATGGTCATTTTGGCTTGACATCATAAGAGAAAATCCAGCATTACCTACCCACAATGAACCACGAGGATCTTGTTACATTCCACTCAGATTAGGTCACCACAGTTTGGAATGAATAATTATGGGGATGGCATTTGAAGAAGTATGCACACTCTATGGGGCCCGAATGGCCGAGTGTCTAGCGCTCTGGCGCTAGGTGCCACAAGTTTCGGGCTCAAATCCCGGCGGTTCCTTGGATGTTTGCAGTGCTTTGGAATCCACTTTAAACCGTAGGTCCCGGTCTCAAAGGATCGTAGAGTTGTCTTGAGGTTGAGTCAGTCTTCAGTCCTCGTGGTTCCTCGCTAAAGTGAAGCTGCATATTACCCAGCCATAGCCCTTTGGTGTAGGCTTTCCTGCACCAAGGTGGTTAGTAACAACAACAATACACACTCTGTTTCTCCAAGCCCAACGGTAGGACTTTCTGGTTTACAGATTCATCCTCCACATCTGTGGCCTAGACATGAGAGCTTTTCTTTTTGAATTCGCTTGCCGAATTTAAAACAACGCGTTCTATATTTTTGTTACGGGACCCCCTCAAATCAACAGCAAAACCCTATTCGGCAAAGAATTTCAGAATATCTTATCAAGTAAAAGTATTAACTTACAGATGAATGTAACTCACAGACTTTGAGATGAAAGCAAGTGCTCGCAAAAGACTTCGTAATATTTGTTAATACTTTTACATAATATTTTTGTACAGCAGCGCAATTTGCAGTATAATGGGGCAAATGTATCAACATAATTTGCAGCACAATGGCATTATATATCAGTCAATTTACAGTACAATGGCGTTATGGTTCACTACAATTAGGAGTACAATAGTGTTATGTATCAATATAATTTGCAGTAAAGTGTTTTTACATGTTACAATTTGGAGTACAATGACGCTATATATCAATACAGTTTGTAGTACAATATTCAGTACAATGGCGCTATAAATCAATACAATCTGCGTTAAAATGGCATTATGTATCAATATAATTTTCAGTATAATGGTACTATATATCAGTAGAATTTGCAGTATAATGGTACTATATCAATTGAATTTGCAGTATAATGGTACTATATATCAATTGAATTTGCAGTATAATGGTACTATATATAAGTTGAATTTGCAGTATAATGGTACTATATATGTTTAATTTGTAGTATAATGGTACTATATTTCAGTTGAATTCGCAGCATAATGGTACTATATATCAGTTGAATTTGCAGTATAATGGAACTATATTTCAGTTGAATTTGCAGTATAATGGCACTATACACTGAAGTGACAAAAGTCATGGGATACCTCTTAATATCGTGTCGGCCCTCCTTTCGCCCGGCGAAGTGCAGCAACTCGACGTGGCATGGACTCAACAAGTCGTTGGAAGTCTTCTGCAGGAATATTGAGCCATGCTGTCTCGATAGACGTCCATAATTGTGAAAGCGTTGATGGTGCAGGATTTTGGGCACGAACAGACCTCTCGATGATGTCCCATAAATGCTCGATGGATTCATGCCGGGCGATCTAGGTGGCCAGATCATTCGTTGAAATTGTCCAGAATGTTCTTCAAACCAATCGCGAACAGTTGTGCCCGGTGACATGGCGCATTGTCATCCATAAAAATCCCATCGTTGTTTGGGTACATGAAGTCCATGAATGGCTGCAAGTGATCTCCAAGTAGCTGAACATAAGCATTTCCAGTCAATGTTCGGTCCAATCGCACCAGAGGACCAAGTCCATGCCATGAAAAACAGCCCTACACCATTACGGAGCCACCACCAGCTTGAACAGTGCCTTGCTGACAGTTTGGGTCCATGGCTTCGTGGGGTCTGCGCCACACTCGAACCCTACCATCAGCTCTTACCAACTGAAATCGTGACTCATCGGACCAGGCCACGGTTTTCCATTCCTCTAGGGACCAACCGATATGCTCACGTGCCCATGAGAGTTGCTGCAAGCGATGTCGTTCTGTCAGTAAAGGCACTCGAGTCGGTCTTCTGCTGGAATAGCCCAAGAAAGCCAAATTTATCTGCACAGTTCTAACAGACAAGTCCCTTGTACGTCCCATATTGATTTCCGCGGTTTTTGACGCAGTGTTGCTTTGTCTGTTAGAATTTACGACTCTTTTGCAGACGTCGCCGGTCTCGGTCGTTAAGTGCAGGCGGTCGACCACTGCGCTGTCCATGGTGGGATGTTATGCCTGCAATTTCATACTCTCGGCACACTCTTGACACAGTGGATCTGGGAATGTTGAATTCCCTAACGATTTCCGAAATGGCATGACCCATGCGTCTAGCTCCAACTAACATTCCGCGTTCAAAGTCTGTTAATTTCCGTCGTGCGGTCATCATCACGTCAAAACCTCTTCACATGAATAACTTGAACAGAAATGAAAGCTCTGCGAAAGCACTGCGCATTTATACCTGTTTTACGCGATGCTACTGTCATCTGAAAATTTGCATATTGCTATCCCATGACTTTTGTCACTTCAGTGTATATCAGTACAATTTGTAATGGGTTTAATTTGCAGTACAATGGGTTTACAACTAGATTTTGAATATCTCTTCCTATACATTAATTAATCACTCATCATTGAAATAATTCTTTATTGTTTTAATTTGAAACGTCAGAGCTAAAAGGCAATGTAGTATGATGTTATTTCAAAAATTCTTTTTATAATAAAAACGTACATAAAAAATAAACACATTACAGTCGTATATATAACAATAATAACAATTTGTTAAAAATCTTATATTCTTCTTCTAAATACTAATTTTCATTAACAATTAATTAATCACTCATCAATAACATTCCTTACATTAAATAGAACGTTCATTCTTTATTGTGTTAAATAATTTGAAAACCTCGTAAATTTCGAGCTATAATAAGAGCACAACGTATTCAGAAAGATAACTGTTTATAATTCAAGAATCAGGTTAAAACAAATGGGTAATTACAAATTCAATCAACAAAGCACTTGAGAAGAAAAAAAAAAAAATCAAAAATAACATATACACTTAGAGATATAGAAATGAAATAAACAACAAAACTATTTAATGAGAAAAAAAAAAATCTGTAACATGAAAACTTTTAAGAGGCGAAAAGCGCTTCTAACTGTTTATATCTTTTCCTGGAACTCGTTGGCGATTTGGCGAGATTCATTTGGCGAAAGGCTAGTTTGCATTCGTCCATCCTTAGTTTTTTTTTTCGCATCAGCAGTTGTTGAAGTGCAGTCGTCAGTTGAGGAATTCGTTCTTTGGAAAAAAAGTGACACCATCACATTCGGATTTTTCAATCATGGGAAAAGCTAAAGTAAGTTTTGTTTTTTTGGCATCCTATTTGTACTTTTTGTTGTTTATTTATGGCAGGTTTCAGGCCAAGTAGCCATCGAAAACAATTGACGATGGACATTCAATAACATTTTTTTTTATCTGATGAATTCATGGATAGCGCAACTTTATTTGACCATGAACGAACGCATCGCGGCTGTCTTTCGGGCAAAGCAATTTGAGTTTTACCATGCTTACAACAATTCGGTTAAAATTTGGGTGTGTGTCTTTAAGATCAAAAATAAGATAGACATTGTAAATTATTATTTTTTGTTTGCATAATGTAGTAAGCTTATCTTTTCTTATTCAATGATTTGTTATTCTTTTTTGTTCCACCAACTTCTTTCACCAATAAAATGAAAGCTAAGACATTCTTTTTTAGGAATACTATTTTAAAGTGCTTAAAATGAAACGAAAATAATTTGCTTGTTTGAAAAATAATCAACAAAAGATGATGTAATAATATTATACAAAGATGTTCACGCATTTTTTGTAACGATTTAGATCAGGGGTGGCCAACCCAAATGATCTTGCGGCCACTTTGGAACTGCATCCTAACCCGCGGCCGCATCTAAAATTATATATCCCTCTTTGGTTTAGACCCAATATACATTTTTTTTGAGTGAAACATTGAAACATAATGAGTTATTATTTTTTGTGTTTACTATTATTGTTACATGGAAACATTGATAATAGAATAATAATGATGCTAAACGCACATCGCAAAGAAAGAAACACTCAAAATGAAATATATAAATATAAACGGAAAAAAAAAAAATGAAATCATTCAAAAATATTTACTTTACTAGTGCGATATTTGTTTGCGCAAGAATATTATTTTGAAATCAAAGTTAACTGTCGAAATTCTGAGAAAAAATTATTTTTTTGAATATATATGGATGTATATTTGTACATAATGTATTTTTTTAATACATTGGTTTTCACTACTTTGGCCATTATAAATTAAATTTATTTTTGTAAAAGTGTGTGATAAATCTCACGGGCCTGTAAAATGGTCAAGGCGGGTTGGTGGGTTCTTATACAAAATTTGTATTAAAAGCGGAAATGCAAGTAATATATAGCAGTCACATCAGGGGATAGTTGGTGGTCCATTGGTATCTAAATGGAATAACCTCAATTCCGATTTCATTGATCATTTTTTTCCCAATCTACACCAATAAATTTAGAGGTGTATTTAGCCTTATCCTGATTGAACAAAGTGATAGAATTTCTTTTTTGAAAATAGCTTGTTGAAACATATTTCTGATAGTTAATTTGAATATTTTTTTGTACTTTCCTTATTTTAAGTTTTTTTTTTTTTTTTTTTGTTTGTTATAAGAGAATCCAACGATAATCTTAAAACCTTTAGCAAAACTTTCTCTGAACCCAAAATTTAGAACCTTTTCTCTTCGTTTCCGATAGTTAATCGTTTTTATTGCAATCGAATAAATATATCTAAACCTCATCAATTATAACTACCAAATAATTTTCAACAAACAATTTGTACATAGTCTTACGCTGAGAACATGTTTTGACGTTAGCCGGTGAATGTCATGTTTTTATCTTGATTAGCTATATTTCTGTAGAGATGCATAAAAGTGTTTTGCGTTAATTCTCTTGGAGTGTTGGGTTGTCCTTTAAAATATGACAATATGCCACTTTAGATATAAGCGTACTTAACACGTAGAAATATTAAAATCAAAAAGCTTTCACATCGTTTTTCTCTATAATCGAGTAAAAATATTCTTCGTAAAGATCAAAGATAGAATCTTCAATGAATTGTTTATTTTACAACGTTTTGAAACTAAGAATAATTTTTAATGAGGCAGACGATAATTACACTATTCCGAACTGATGCCATTCAGGATTTTTTTCTCATTTAAATTTAATTCACGGAGAAAGTCAACATCGGTACAAAAAATGTCTGACCATCCTCTGTAGGTGCTTTTTTCTAGACATATTTTTTTATTATTTAATAAGAATAGTTCAAATTTTTGCTGTTAAACATTTGCCGATGCGAATATTGATTTTTATTTTGAATGAAATTATGACAGAAAGTATGAATTTGTGTTTGTTGTTGCAAATAAAACTATTATTGTTGTAATTTATTTTATATGAAAAAATGCTAGATTTTTTTTTTTTTTTTTAGCTGTGCCTGTGACAACAAAGACAGAAAACACCATTAGTTTATCAAACATTTGTTAATTAGAATATTTAAAGAGCAAACCCAGTTCTGTACAGTGGACTGACTTCTTAGAGATCCGATTCACTACACAAAATGGATGCCAGAAATATAAAGAAAATATCTCGTGAATAACATATTTCGTATAAAGTGGTTTCACATAGTATTGAACAACAGATATTTTACAAAAAATGACATCATTGGAAAGGTTTCATGGTTTATAAATATGAGGAAAAGTCTAGATGCCATCGAAAATGAATACCAGACTTAGTAAAATTTGATTAAATAAATACCTTTCTATTACGAAATTAAATAAATGCTGATTTTTTATCCTCCAAGAAAGGAATAAGAAATGAATCAGAAAGAATTTTTCCCCAATATTTTACTAACCCATGAAACCTTTTCCAATAGAGGTCATTTTTTGCAGGTAATCTGTTGTTCAATACTATATGAAAACTATTCTTATACTGAAATTATTCACGAGATAGTTTCTTTATATTTGCATCCATTTTGTGTGTAGTAAATTTGATCTCTCAATCAGGGTCCACTGTACAGAACTGGGTTTGCTCTTAAATATTCTAATTAACAAATGTTTGATAAGCTAATGGGGTTTTCTGTCTTCATTCAAAAAAGGCAAAAAAAAAAAAAAAAAAAATTAATTTTCGGCTAATTTTTTTTTTTTTTACTTTAAGGTCGCGTGCACTGATACCTGCTGGTTTCATAAGTTTTCCTTCATTTTTACCACGATCTTTCCTTTAAATTTATTATCAAACATTTTATTCAGTTCGGTGAATATTTTATGCGACAAGCGTGTCTTTTCCTTTTGAGTTGCAAATTGCGATTGACTCATCTGTACTTTCGCTTGCCCATGCTTTTGTCTGGAAAATGAATTGTTCCACGTAAGCGTCCGTTCCTTAAAAAAAAAAAAAAAAAATGTAAGAAAGAAAGAATAATAAGAATCTTGCAGCAAATTCAGATGCAACGCATAAATCTAATGTAGTAAAAAATATAATTTATTGTATAAATTTTATATTAAATTAAATTAATAAATTTATATTAAATTAAATTTACTTTATATAAATTTTATATAAAGTATAATAAAATTTTTTTAATTTATTATAATTCCTAATTTATAAAAAAATAATACATTTATTAATTTATAATTAAGTCTAATGTAATTAAAAAATATAATATTTATTTATAATGAAATCCTAATATAATTAAAAAGTATAATAAATGTATTAATTATAATTATTAATGTTAATACATTTATTAAATAATATAATGCTAATAAATTTACCTCCGTCATATGAGCCTATTTTTAACTATGGCCGTTTACTTGATATTCCGTTTTGATCTTCCGCCTTCTACTTGGACCTCTTACAGAAGTGATGCTTAACTTAACGATGTGGTTACCATTTCTAATGCTTTTGTCATAACTTGAGATGGCTTGTTTTAATTCTTTATTTCTTCAATTTCTGCTTTAATACTTTCGTAAGGAAGGCCTTTGTTTATTTTTTAACCAGTTTAAAATAAACATTTAAAAAATAATTTACAAACATGCGTATAATTAAATTCAGTGCATGAATATTTTTATTTTTAATTAATGCAATGACATCTGTAATGCATGTCCAATTTATCTTTCTGTTTTGAAGATTTTTGTTTGGTTTGCCGGTCATTTTGTGCGCATTTCGGGCTCATTAGACCTGGACCTACAGATTGACGTGGATTCCGAACCCCTCACAAACATCCATGGCACCGCCAGGGATTCGAACCTGAAGCCCGCGGATATCGAAGGCCATAGCGGTGGCTAATTGGTCATCAGGTAGCTGTGCTGCTTTGGAGAAATCAGTATAATTCAACTACTGATTGTATGGACAAGCGGCTCAGTCGGACGGATTCAAACGGAACGATGTAGCAAAAGGAGAAAAATATACAAAAAGGGATTTTGATTAGGATAAATATAATTTAAAGTTTTATTAATAAAAATTTTTAATTACGTAATATCAAAGGAAAAAATTTAAAAAAAAAAAATAGCTTAGTGATTATTAAACTTTTTTTTTTTTTCCCCGAATTGATTTGCCGCTTCCGCCTTTAAACAGGATGTTTACTTCACACAATCAATGGCGGTACTATACCATGATCTACAATTTTTGAACTGCCTGTAGGGATAATATGTAAACCCACTGAACTCAAGCCTTTGTCTTGATGGGTGTCATGTAGACCACCAACAACCAACCAACGGGGGTGTTGAGGGGGAGGACAGTGCCTGCCGGGAAGACTTTTAGGGGGACTCAACCGCATGTGCGTACCTATGGTAGGAAGTTTCAACTGCTTGCTAGCTGCGCACATTGCCACTTAGCCAGCAGTCAGGCTACTCTGTCAGCGGCAGAATTAAATTCGAACATTTTTTTGTGTATGCAATATCAGTGGGCCTCATGTACCGCTTATGCGTTCCTTCGAACAACCTACTGACGGAGAGAATTGTCACATTCGGGAGGACTTTTAGGGATAACGATCCAACATTTGGCTGGTTTAACAGAGAAAACCCGGAAAACTGCCCATCAGACAGGACAAACAATGCGAAATGCTTTAAGCAATCTCCCTCGTCTCGTCGTTTTTTTAAGCTGTGACTACAACGGACGCCCTTAGCAGATTCAAACTTTGACGTTTCTACAGACATTGTCACTGTTCCACGAATTGGGCAAAAATAGTATTAGTGATTTAATAGATTTATAAATAGCAATTTTTTAATATTCAAAATTATTAAATAATATTTCTATTAGTTAAAAATAACCAATAGTATTAAAATATAAGATCAATAACTGAAAATAGTTAATTATATGGGAAATTATTATTTTTAATGTCCGTCAATTCGTGTCAGTTTTAAATTTTAGTGACAGAATTTGACCAATGTCTCCTAGGGTTTCATGCAGTGCGATGGCCCATTGGCTAGCGCTCTCACCTTTATACTACAGGCTTCAGGTTCCAATCCTGGCGGTGGGCATGGATGTTTGTTAAAGGTTCGGAATCAACGTCAAGCTGTAGGTCCAGGTCTATTTAACCCAAAGTGTGCACAAAATGACCGTAGAGCGACTAACCTAACAAAGGGTTTCATTAATCAAAAATCCGTTATTCTCCTTTTCTATTTCATGTATTGAACAAGGGACTTTACCACTTATAGATTTATCTTATGTTCGGTGCTATTGCGGAAGTATTTGGGTCGATTCCGTTCTGAAATCCAACGCAGCGATCCTATCTTGCAATTGTCAACTTAAAACAAAACCCCCAAGTTATTGACTAAATTACCTCCGTTTTGTAAAATATATCCACTTTACTCTGAATGCTGCTTCACCTTTCCGCGTCTCTTACTGTACTATTGAGAATTACGATTTCGATAAGCAATTTTCATTCTTTGTTTGGCAAGCTTAACTGCGAGAGGCGGTATTATTCTTTGCTGTTGGACCGGAACCGATGCATGCTCATTATTTGCTTTTTTCTTTCTTTTTTTTATTATTTTTTATTTGCGAGATTTGCTTTTTCCGAAAGGAAGTGGGAATGAAGGCCACAAAAGGTTCGATTGCACTTGACGAATGTTACTATTTTTGTCAGCTTCGTTATTGAATGATTTCTCTGCATCAACGTAAAATACATCATAATGTTCCGTTCCCCCCCCAACCTTCAGTATGTACTTTATACATAGCGTGTCCATTTATATTTTCTAAAAAAGGGGCATATACTCATTTTTAGGTCATGGTATGTGTATTACAAAAATAATTTTATTTTTAATTTGTTATTGATTTCAAATAAGAAAATAATTCTCAGCAGAACTTTTCTTAAAATTTTCTTTGATAATTAATTTTATTGTTTTAAGAATTACGACTTACAACTGGGTTTTTTTTTTTTTTTTTTCACACTTTTACGATTTACTTGTAAAATAAAAGTATTTTTAGGGGAACATAAGTGCCGCGCAGACATAATATATTCAATAATTATACGAAAGTTCGTGGGATTTAAATTATTGATTTAAGAGTGTTCGAACAATTTCACTGAACGATTTTCGGTTGAAACATTCGACTCCATCCAGTTAATTCTTTTTGCGGTGTAATGTAGTTAGAAATTAATGAATAGTCAAAATATTTCTGTTTAAATTATAATTGTTTTTAAATAATTGTTTCCAGTGAATAAATCTTAATATTTGTGAAGGCCAAAGACCACAGCTCAAATATCCTTTGCTTATTTTATAGAACTTAACAGTTGTAATTTTCTTTAATATCTGCTCCAACTTCCTTACAATTTTGAGCAGATAGGTTTCTGAAGGACTTGCATATGTGTCAGTTGCATGAAATCATCGCCCTGCTACTAGACCAGTGGTTCTCAAACTTTTTGAAGTTGGGGAGCTTTTAAAATCCTGCAAATAATTGCAGCCGCACTCTATACAAATTTCTTAGAAATATCTTATAATAATTAAGTCAAATATTACAGGAAAAAATAATGCTATAACAGTAAATAAAGTGAAATATACCAGAAGTTTATTCATTCTTGTGTTTGAGCAACATAAGCCTGAATTATCGTAACGATTTCTTCAATATTTGGGCATTTATTTGAAAAGCAAACTCTCGTTTTTCTCATCGAAGACATTGAAGATTTCCTCTTTTTTGATGCTAAATTATGGTGAAGGTAGAAAATCCTAATTCCTATAAATATGGTAAATTTTCCAAATTACCTTCAACTTTTCTTTTCCAAATCTGTAGTTTTCACCGAAACGTAGTCATTTTGTCAATGAATGTGAGAATATTTACTTCTCTCCCTTGTTGTTTGTCAGCATTTAAAATATTGAGCTGGTGATAGGCAAAACCTGCTAACCTTGCAATCCGAAATTCGCACCGAAGGCTGTTATAAGAATGTAATTGTTTTATCTCATCGAAAATTTTTTTGTCTTAGCTTGTATATATGGATAAATACTTTCTTCCTTGACGGCCACCTTATCTCAGAGTGTAAAAGCAGCCGTCTTTGTTGTGAATCCATATCGATACAAAGCTTTTCGAATAAACGCGATTTGGCAGGTCTTGCTTTATAATGAAATTTACATTTACGCTGCATAGCCTAAAACTTTTCTTAATGCTTCTGTCAATGTTTTTGCCATCAAGGCCTCCATATGAAGAAAACAATGAGTTACTATAACATTCTGATTTTGATTTTACTGAAGACGTAAAGCATTTAACACAACTTACCATGGAAGAGGCTCCATTTATACAAATGCTTACATGACTGTTCCATATTAACAGTCAGATATGAAGATAGTTATTCAAAACGTTTCTAATTCTACACTAAATTCTTTGCTAAAAAAAGAAACTGATTTACTATTTTGATCTTCATTAATAAAACGGAGGAATGCTAAGAGTTGCCGCGATTTTGCTGTCTGTATTTGTTGTATTTTGTACGCTTGTCTATTGACTCATCAACCTGCAATGCAAAATTTGAGTACTGCAGTTTATTAATGCATATATTTTTCTCGATATCAGAAGACATTTTTATAATACGCCTGCTAACTGCATCGTTGGACAGATGAATCTTCCTTATTTTCATTGCTGCTTCGTTTCCTAGCATTTTCGTGACCATTTCTCTGCATGCAGGCAAAATAAGTGACTCGCCTGATATATGAGCTTTCATGCATTTTGCTGTCAGTTTTGAGACTTGATAAGAAGTGATTTGAGCTTTATCAAAAGAGTCGTTATACTTTTAAAGAACCATTAAGTTACCACTTTTTATTTGAAAAATCTTAAAGATTTATCTTGTTAAATTAGAGTGCATAGTTTTAAAATGTTTAATTGATTTACAAGGAAGTAATGACACATTTGCCGTTTTACTTTCACACACTAAATATATCAGCAAAGTATGATTTTCACTTCCGGTCAAAGTGAAACCAAAGCTTAAACTTCATTATATTTGCGAGAAGGCCGCGATTTTGCTACCGATGAAATTTTTTTTTCAGAGTCTTATTTTAAAATTATTACCCTAAGTTTCTGTTTTTCTGAAAACGAGATAAGATATCTAATAACAGAACGTATAGGTCACATGCAACAAATCCAAAAATTGAAAATGCACATTTTGTCTTACTTGAAGGATTACACATTTAAACAAAAAAATTTCATACTGGAAAACAAATTTTTAAAATTAAAAATGTATTTAATGTATTATGAGGCATTTGCCATTTCAAAAACTACAAAAATAATTACTAATTGATTAATTTCATATGGAAATTATTGAAACAAATTTATTCTATTTAATAGGTTTAAAATAATAATTGCTTTTTTTTTTTTCATTTGTTTAAAAGTGAAAATCTTATTTTTAAAGCTTTAAGATCCATTTTTTTTAATAGTAACATAAAAATATTATTTACCAAATTACCTCAAAGGATCAGATATTTGTAGATGATGCAATTGGATGTAGTTGGGATGCTAAAAATATGTAGGAGAAATATTTACACAACTATTTTGCAGGTGTTTTCTTGAGGCAAAATCGGATTTTCAGATTTAGTTTGCTAACTATCTGTAGAAAAGTTTAAAAAATAATACAGCCAAAATTACTTTAGTCAAGACTTTCCCGCATCCTCTATATTATACAAATTACTCTAATTCAAAAATATTGCTAAATTCTCAGTGGTAATAATATATATTCTAATAATATTTTCAATAGTAATAATATAATTACGATCACTGAGAAAAATAAATTTTATTCTGTGACATATGTGCTTCCAGCAGTTTTACTTCAATTTCTTATGCTAACATGCCTGTTGAAAGTGTTGGATTTATTTGATTTACGAAGTATATCCAATTACGTCATTTTCTAATAATTGTATTGTATGCCATATATGCTTCCGTCAGTTTTTACTTCGAATTTCTTATGCTGACATGTTTGTTAAAAGTGTTGGATTTATTTGATTTACGAACTACATCGAAATGCGTTATTTTCTAACAATAAATTGTATTTTCTCAAATATGCTTCCGTCGGTTTTACTTCGAATTTCTTATGCTAACATGTCTATTAAAATTATTGCAATTCGATGTAGTTCGTAAATCAAATCCCATCATTTTTTAATAATAAATTGTATTCTGTGTCAAACATGCTTCCAACAGTTTTCAAATTTATTATGCTGACTTATCTGTGAAAGTGTTGGATTGTTTTTATTTACGAACGGCATCCAATTGCGTCATTTTCAAATGCTGGATACTTTGAGGTAATGTGCCACTAGAATTGCAAACATGTAGGAGGTTTAGTGTAAAGGGTTCTTAAATTTATTACCTACGTAATCCCATTTCTCAGTATGAATGTCTGTTCGAATGTGTTCCGAAAGTCAAAGCTCCAGCAGGTCGCTCCTTGTGAAGAAAATCTTCGTCCAAAATGAAGCAATCGAGTGCTAAAACAATGCAAGTCTTCCTTTTTGTTTAGGAGGAAAAAAGATTTACTAGTATACGAACGAAATGAAATCATGTGTGGTTTCAACAAGTTTTGTTTTAATACGGAAAAAAACAAACAAAAAAAGACCGAGACACTCTAGGAAAACGTGAATACAATTTATTGAATCAGATGCGGTTGTGACATTTCGTTCGCAAAATATGTGGAAATATGTAGAAGAAATATTATACTTTGAAAGAAACATTTACATAAAAATTTCGTAGGTGTTTTCTTGTAGCAAAATTTGATTTACAAATTATTGTCGGTCATCCATTTTCCAACTATCTACAGAAAGTTAAAATATATATATTCAAAACAAAACATCCCCCCCACTATATTAGTACACAAAATCCAAATAAAATATTCAATCAATAGTTTGGTTTATAGTTGAAAAGTTTACGATTTTTTTAGTATTTTTAACAATTTAAATTTACCACTTTATTTAAATATTACCTATAAAAACTTAATCTTTTTTTTAGGTCGAAAACGTTTGCTATTTTATTTAAATAATTAGATAATTTATTTTAAAATAATCATAAATAGCCGATTTGGCTTTTATCCATTTCTTGTTCAATGTCCTCTTTTGTAGGGCGGCCTGATGGTCAAGTGGCTAGCGCTCTAGCCTTTGGTACCACAAGCTTCAGGTTGAAATGTCAGGTTGTTTGTGAGTGGTTCGGCATCCACGTTAAACTGTAGGTCCCTATCTAATGAGCCCAAAGTGTGCACAAAATGACCGTAGAGCGACAAACCAAACCTCTTTTGTTGGCATTTAGCATTTAAGATATTTTCATCCAATAGGAAGTTTTCATGCAATTCTTATTTATTCGTATAACTCTGTGAATTCTAACATTCAACATTGCTCTGAGAAAGTCTCAAAATACACAATTTCAAGTCTATCCATCGCATTGGATGGGCTAGAAAGTCATTGCGGTTTTCACCATTTAAGTACATGGTGAAAACCGAACTTACTGTTTGCCAGTCCAATATTTGAATGAGCCATCTCTTGAATCTTTTCCATGGTACAAATATATGCGTCACACGTGGCCTTGTGTTTTACGACTCATTTGCAAATTTGACAGATAAATTCATAAATTATGCGGTCCAAGCTGGTAGCCACATGAACTTGCTTTTTTTCCTTAACCACAAGGTATGCTGAGAAATGAATTTCTACCTTGCTTTAATCACATTTGTTACACAGGGAACTTACGCATCAAATAAGAAAATTACATTTTTTTATTAACCCGTTTTGAAAATACATCTGTGAAAATTGTAAAAATATTTCAAAGCGTCATGGCGAGTACATAACAATTTCCTATTTATGCTTAAAAATTTTTTTTTTATGGCTTATCTGACGTTATGCAACAGTTTCCAGAAAAACCAGGAAGTCTATTATACCTGAATAGGCCATCGGATAATCCTATCAGGATCGCACATTTGCGCATAATTATTCTAAACTTCATCATTTTTTTGCGCGAACTATTTCCATGTTTACAGCGGATAGTCAATTTTTTTCTACTTAAAGCATAAAATTCAAATGTCTGTTAAGATACATCTATTTTAAAGAGCGAGAAACAATTTCTATTGGATAACAAGTTTCAAATTTTTGGTCCTTCGAACTGGTGGGAAATATATTTTTACTTGATCTTATAATAGATTAATCAATCTTATAATAAATTAATTGTATGTATAAAAGTATATTAATTAGTAATATGTATCAATTACCATTGAATTATAATAATAATTATATAAATATTGTATATATGCACACACTTGTAATTTTAATAATGTATAATTGAATCTATGTATCTCATTTGACTCATCATGTTTTCTTATTTGACGTAAACTTGATTAAACATATGCTACATCATAAAATGAATGATGTTGGCTTCTCCGTCGCAATTATGAATTTTAATTATGCATCTAGTGGACAGCTCCGTTTTGAATTAGTATTTAAATGCTTTTAAATCATGGAGATAAATTACGCTCAAACCTGTTTTTATGCAATCCTTTGTTGTGCGATTCTTCTTGTGCGGTATATAAAAAAAAAAAAATTTCATCAAATCCATATTATGAATAAAAATTAATTAAAGAAATGTAATTTATAAAAGAAAAGCAGCAGATAGCTTTCTTAATAACATGCAAGTTAAAAAAGAATCCAACAGAGGGCTCACCCGATATTATATCATCATATTACCGCTAATTTTATTACTAGTACGTATTGCATCATCTAATCACATTAGTTGATAACCGTCCTGTCATTAACGTACATACCTTTTGATAGTTAAATTTAAAGTGCATTAAAGGTAAATTTTTTATCTATCGAAAACCATTTTCTACCAATAGATATAAATTCTGAAAGGATTTTAAAAGTACTGAATGATCTTCGTATATATTCTTACATATACAAGTGGTAACTGTCGTTGCAAAATCTGATCATTGACTATACTGCACCATGTCAGCTCTGAATACGTACGAGGGGACAAAATCCCCTTCAAGTGACGAAAGGGATTTTGAACCAGTTTTACACAAGAAAATTTGCACTCTTGACTGCGACGAATAGTTTTAAATGCACATTTTGGAATCTATATAAGCAAATAAAACTTATGAAAATGTTCTGGCGTATACATTTAATTTTTCCTAGTTTGAAAGACAAATTTCTGGCTGGTTTTGATTTACATATTTTTCTACGTGGGACTACGTCCCTATTTTACCTCAAAAGGAATTTTTTTAAATGTGTTACAAACAATATATTTTAAAGCTACTTATGAAGTTTCACGATTCTTTTTATACGATTTAATGCAGTCCCTATACCTTTAACGCAGTCCTTATCCTCCACAAAAAGTCGCGAATGTTTGTGTGTACAATGTATACAAAATCCATTTGGATCGAAATCGGATTATCGTTGAATAAAGGCTTAGGGTATTAAATCAAATCCGTGTATTAATCGGTTCATCAATACAAATGACATATTTTCTTATTCTAACTAAAAGAGTCATACCGACAACAAAACGAACAAAACTTATACTGCAGTTTGGTGTGGGTGTTGACAATATGAAAAGTAATCAACAAGTAAATGTGATTTGTTTTGTACAAAACCTTGTGAAAATTTATTCGAACGTTATCTATGTATATCGATTCAAATTACAGAATCGTATTAGGTATTAAATCGAATCAAGAATCGAATCTGTATTAATCGGTTCATCACATATTTTTTTATTCTAATAGAAAGATCCATACCAACAACATGACGAACAACATATGATACTGATATTGCAGTTTGGATGTGAGTTAGCAATATGATAAGTAATCGACAAGTAAACATGACTTGTCTTGTACGAATCCCTCTGAAAATTGATTCGAATGATATCTAATCATTAAAACAATTCGAATCAGGAATGCCTAGCTCTAAGATAAAGATGTTGCTGCGACTGACCATTGTGAACGGATTACTACGCCAAAGACTTGCGTGTTCTGGTGAGGAGAGTGGGGGAAAATGGACTTCCTCAGAAAGCAGTGAAAGTGACTTCCTCTTTCTCCTCGAGGAGGAAAAAGGAGAGAGTCCAGTTCCGGAACACTGACCACTCCCGCTGACCCGGTCAGCCGCCCGGCTGTGACACGCTCCTGGAAGAGAGCTGGCCCCAGAGAAAACGGACGCCCCACTTTCAGGCGCGCTCTTCAGCTTCGTGTCGGCACTTTTATCCGCCTGAGCTGCCAAGCAATTAACTGGCTGTTGAGGTCCAAGAAGTTTTCGCTTGTTTGTTTGCTTCTATCTGTATATTATTCAGAAATGAACGGAGAAATGTGTTCATCGAACGTCGGAAGAGCAATTGAGTGGTCAATAGAGAATGAGTATCGGTAATGGTAGCAGGGGTGAAGAGTCTCTCTAGAGTCTAGGGGACTCTTTTCCCTAATTTTATTCATTATGATCGTAACAGATGGATTTAGAAGAATGGGCGAATTTTTTTTTTTTTTTTTTTTTTGCACTAATGCAGCTCGCAAACACTTGGACAGTTGTCTTTGATGCCTTAAGGCAAACGCTGCAACAATGTTACACTTAGCACTAACCAGGAGGTGCGTGTGCTTGAAGATAGACTACTGACGCGGAGTAACACTACCCCCCCCAATGCTCTACGATCATGCTAGACAGGGGTCTACGGTTTAAAATGGACTCCAAACATCCATGGCACCGCCGGGACGCGAGTGAAATAAATGTGTAAACTCGAATGTAACACGAGTGAATGATATGTGTGAAATTAAATCCAATGACTTTTTATTGAACTCATTTATCGATAAAAACAGTTTTTGCAAAAAAAAAAAAAATATTCTTGTACTCTAAATGGGCTTTCAAAAATATTTGCCCTGTCGAAATAACAGTTCTAATAGCTTAAGACATGCAAAAGGAAATGGTATATTTTCATTATAAAAATGCAATATTTGCAATACATTTCATTTAATTTGTTCTTATTAATTAAATCAAAATACAGTCAATTATAATGTTTTTAATAATAAATTGCTTTCCATGATATCTTCTTTTTATGATGGATCCAATATTTTATTACTCTCAATGCTGAGAAAAGTCTGTCCACACTCACTGGATTTGCTACTAAAACATCGAAACTTTACTACTGGCTGCAGCATTGAAGAATACAATTAAATTGCTTCCATGTCATTTAATTTTTATTTGCATTTCTAGAATGGTGGAAAAATAAATATTTTTTTTTAATAAAAGCATCAGGAGTCGGATTTTCAAATCTATTCCTGAATCCGACTTCCTCAAAATGCTCGACTCCACTCAGTAAACTCTCCAGTAGGGATACCCGCATTTGTTATGAGTGAGTGCTGTATGGATTCAATGATTTACGAGAGGGCCACAAAATGAAAGAAAAAAATTTAAAAAAAACAATGTGAAATTTCTATAGCATTTACATTCATCTTGACCCTATATCGTTACGAAAACGTCGTTGAAATTCAATATGCTACTATAGTTTGTAAAAGTTTTAATATTTAGTTTTGCTCTTTTTTTTAATAGCTAAGAACATAATTGGTTTTATAATTTTCAATAGTAAAATGATTTATGTTGTCTCATAATGATAACATTTCGCTGATTCACTATTAAAAGTTAAAAAGTGCGTTTCCTAATTTTAAATTTTCTAACATTCTTAACTAGATAGTTTGTTCGCAAATAAATATTTATCCCAAAAAAAGTTTTTTGCATTTTTATACATTTTTGACAGCTATGTTTATTTGTTTTTTAATCGATACATTTTTTTTTTCATGTCCAACTTGAAGCGGAAAGGATTTGTTTTGTTTTGTTGGCGAAACATATCTAGTTCACCAATACATTTTGTTAAGCTCATTGCAAATTAAAAAAAAAAAAAAATTAGCTGTCTTTTCACTTTTTAAAGTTCTAAGTAACGGATAGTGAAGCTGAGTATACGCAGACCACATACGCAGACCACATTAAAAATTTACGGGATAGTGAACGACCATGAACGTTTTAAAAATCATAAATTTATAAAATTTTAATGATATTCTTTTGAAAGACTTATGAGCAGAGATGGGAAATCGGAGTCGGGAGCAAAAAGTCGGAGTCAAGAGTCGGTTTAAAATCCAAAATCACAATTCTTTTTCTAAAAATAATTTTTATTTTTCCCAAATTCTGTGAGTTTATTCTTGAATTTAAAAATTAAGGAGGCCATTCAATTGTATCCTTCCATAATACAACCATTAGCAAAGATAGTTACTGCTCTTAACTTTTATAATCGTCAGTGGGGTAATCGTGAAACAATGGTAGAAGATCTTATAGAATCTATTCTACTATTAAGAACAAAACAAGATTCGATGTATTACAATATACAGTCTTTGTGATTAAAATGTACAATTTTCTTTCGCGTGCTTTAAGCTATTCTACATAATAATTTGCTGCCCGTCAGTTTGGTAATGCTATTTTTTTGAGGATATATGCATTTGTTATATAAAATTTAAATTACAGGAATGTTTATTAAGGGAGTGCATATATTACACAATTAAAAATGTTAAAAAAATACTTTGCTATGAAAAAAAAATTATAAAATGAGTTCAATAAAAATCATTAAATTTATTTCACAAATTTTACACAGTGCATTAGTGAAGATCATATTATATAAAATTACCCAACAAATTTAGGAGTCTGAATTCGGTATAAAAAAAAAAGCTCCAGGAGTCGGAAATATTTTGGCTAACTCTTCACCCTGCTTATAATGATATATTTGCAATCTTTTTATACATAAAGATTTGCAATTCTATTATTTCTTTTTGATGACCTGTGTAATTATTTTCAATATGCAGTTATTAGTTTCTAACAGCGCACTGATGCATAGACTGAGGTCTGTTAGTGCTTCTTTTATAATGCAGTATCTGATGTCAATTTTACTTGAAAGAAATCAAGTGATTGATAGTTTTCAGACTTAGATGAAATATTAAAACGCGAAAATTCCCCACCATTAGTTCAGTGAAAAATTAAATGTTAGTAGAAGGTTTGATTCAACGTTTTCTAGTTAATGTGAACTGGAAAATCAGAACCTTTGTCAATAGGAATCTAGTTGGGATGCAGGATTTCTGTTATTTTTTATATGTACGGTATTTATTACGAAAAACCATTTATCATTTGAAAACGACACTCGGGTAGAGGAATCTGTGAACGCTGATAACAAATTGTGAATCTTCAACATGTGCAGCAGGTGAAATTGTGTGAGGCGGTCTGTGCACCCGTTTTGTAGAACAATCGAATCGGGTTTTCGAAATGGAAATCTTTGTTTTTCAGTAGCATCTCAGCTTTTTAGGTGACACCAATGCGGTTGTGGAAGACGCCTTTGCAGCGGATGGGCCAAGGCTTCGATGGGGTGACGGCCTTGGCAGCTAGGAATGAGTAGGCAGCATTCTGTAAAGGAGAAGATTGTCTTTTCTACGGAATGAGTCCCCCCTTCGTTTTTGTTTTTTACAGCTACAAATGACCGTCGTACAAAAAGAAGTTCCAAAATAATTATTTGTTAAGATTCGAATTCAAAATAATTTTTTTGTCTAATAATAACGAAGATATATTCTTCAAATATCTTCTGCTTCTTTCTATATTTATACAATGGGGATGTTCCAGTTATGTATGCCTCTCAGCCCATCGACAGTTATGGGTAAATATGTCTTTCGCAGGGCGTATAAGGATAATTACCCTGCCATTTGTTTATCGTTTGGAAGAATTCCAAAAGAAAAAAAAATACTTCTACCGACTTTTCAATGCACTACGCGTAATGCGCTGCCACAATGGCTATCCAGTCGTTTTGTTTTTGAGAGTTGCGACTACAACCGCATTTTGCCGCTTTCGAACTTGTTTTCTCGACATGCGCGAGAAGACGAGAGTTCTCGCTTCGCATGTGACTGCGGAAACAAGCCATGTTATCTCTCGCTGTGAGAAAACAGCTGATGGAAAATGACGTCCGCGAGAAATCCCTTTGATGTATGGGGAAAACTGACGCTGGTTGGAGCTGAACGAGTCAATTGACTCACTCCCAGGGTCCCGTCCGCACTGAAATTGTTATATTGTCACTTAATATCTCATGCTGAATAACTCCTTTCTTATCCCACCCCACTCAAAAGAATATGGTAGTTCCTTTCGTGGCTGTTGGAAGGACAATAAGCTACCATGTTTTGCGTTTAACACTATCACAGAATATCCATTAATGTATCATAATTAATTAGAAGTTGAATCGAATATGTTAAAATTCGATAATTAGGCGGAAGACATTGCCTTCCGAGAGGACTTTTAGAGGTAATTGCCTTGTATTTGCTTATCATAGGAGAAAAAGCCCTGAAAATTCCAATCAAGTTGTCTCACTATTGTCACAAGCACCATCGAAGTCTTCTATGTCTCTGAAAGCAGTGATTGGCAACAATGCCGCCACCGGATTCGAACTACAATCCTGCTGCACACTAATTGCGCACGTTGCCAAGTGGGGGTGTTCAGAATAAGTGGTCATCCTTCCAAGTACAGACCCCGGCCGATGATGCGTGATTTCTGTGAGCCTGGCCGTGGCATGGATGTTTGTTGCAGGTTCGGAATCCACGTTAAATTGTAGGTTCCGATCTGTTTAGCCTAAAGTGTGCACAAGATGACCGTAGAGCGACAAACCAAACCAAACCATCTTAATACTTGGGGTACTTGTAGTATATAAGCCTTTAAGTTAGAGCCCAGGTGCCCCATTCCTCCCCCTCCCCACAGCTGACTTGATTTCTATAATCGAACGGCAGCCTGTGGCACCCCGTCTGTCCTAATAAAGTTAGCATGTTGAGTTTCTGAGTTATTAAGTTACACGTGGTTTTCGATACTTTTGTAAAAAAAATTCAGTTCGCCATTCAATTAAAAAGAAAAAAAAAAAAAGGAATCGCGAAACGTTGCGAGAATCTTCTGTCTTCCCCGAGTGTTCGATGGGAGCAGCGGGACGTTCCTTCCTCTGGAGCAGAACGGAAGCAGGAAGCGGAGACTCCCGAGGGACACCCGAGTTATCGCGGAATGCTTAAGGTCGATTAGAAACTGCGGGGCTGCGGGTTCGACGACACGCCGTTCCTCAAATGTTATCTCTTTCTGGTGCAATTGCAGGCGGTGTCGAATGAACCCGAGACAAGGCTGGCAAAATTCACAGGATCTGAGAGGGTGAAAGAAATACCGACATCAAATCAAGGTCGAAAAATATTAATATAAAGGTTATTCTATTAACAAATTACTTTTGATGCCTCATGAATTCATTAAGTTTCGATAGCACGAATTTACTTACATTTTTGAGTCACTTTCCAACACAGTCCTTATCACTTTTCTTGCATTCCGGCGAATCCTTTAATTCTATTTCATAAATCCATTCCCTATTGAAACTCTGAGCATACTATTTACATTTTTTAATCGGGACATTTTATTCATTCATTTTCATTGAAGTGCACACAACCATTAGAGTTCTTTTCTTTACTCCATAGCCATTCAGCGGTCATGGAACCAATTATGAGGGTGATATAGCTTACTTTTTTTTTTTTTAATAGGAATGTAGGATAGGAAGTAACGTCTTGAGATATCAAACGAAAATAATTGTTTATTCACAACATCATTGCATTTTTGATTCAATGTTTACACTAATTGCTCTACATTCTGACCACCCACAGTAATTTGGTAGTGTAGAAGGTTTGGTTTGTCACTCTACGGTCATCTTGTGAACACATTGGACTAATTTGACCCGGACCCGCAGTTTAAAGTAGATTCCGAACCATTCACAAACATCCATGTCACCGCCAGGATTGGAATCTGAAGCATGTGATACCAAAGGCCAGAGTGCTAGCCAATAGTGTAGGAGTGATGAGGGGACAGTTCCAAAGATGCCAGGCATTTCGCGTGGTCACATTGGATAGTTGGGCATCGAGGTCCTCAATTAAGTCAACTGGAGTTCGTAATTGAAAGAATAAAATGGAGTGCCCATCTTAGTTGCCAACCAGAGGACTTGGAATTCGCCATGTGATGGTTGTTGCTCATCACGTTGTTGATCATCAGTATATATCAGTTGTTGCACTGTGCCTGGCTGTTGGAAAAATTTCTTTGGAAAGTGTATTCGTTCCTTAACGCGTCACTTCCGACCTAACATTCACAACACACACACACACACACACACACACACACACACACACACACACACACACACACACACACACACACACACACACACACACACACACACACACACACACACACACACAAAGTATGTTTTAATAAACTGCACTACTCTTCAAAGTTTTCCCTATGACCGTTGAATCATCCTGTATAATAAAATTCGAGGCGAGTGTATATATTTCTATAATACTATGAATTAATGCATGTCTTGTGGAAAAAAAAAAAAAAAAAATGGAGATTTTTTTTTATTTTAAATAAGCTGGTTAAAGTTACAAAAAAAAAAAAAAAAAAAAAAAAAAAAATTCTTCCTTTTTGTAAGTCAATTTTATAACTGCATACATTTTTGTTAAAATTCAAATTATAATGATTTTGCTTTCAATAAGTTAATTTTTTATAACCTATAATCTAGTCAACACCAAAAACTCAAAAGCGCTTAAAGCTGCTATGCAGACAGTGTTTCCCACAAACAAATTCATTGCGATATCTGTATTTCAAATCTACTTGACGAATTGTTCTTTCAACAAGTCCGAAAAGTTATCAGTTCTTCAAAGAAGTGTTGATGGAGTCGAAATATTCTGACAGTGGCATTGCATTTGATATTTGATTTTAAAAAATATTTTTCTTTACGATCTGGGAAAAAGAAAACGTATTGATTTCTGGTGAGCAGTGAAAGAATACTACTAAGAACTCGGTGGGAAAGCAATGAAGTATTGATTGCTTTTCACCAACACGGAATTTTCCAAAAGAACCTTCTCAAGTGTATATAAAGTCATGTTTGTGAAAAATTGCAACACCATGAAGGACTTACGCGAGTGAGCTGAAATTTTCAGGAAATGCAAATTAGCGCATGATATGCAAATGATTAGAATTTCAAATCCGTAACGTATGTGTATGCTGAGCAGCGCCCTCTGAACGGCGGATGGATCCGAATAAATAGACGGCTGTAGCGAGGCGCGTATGGTTATCGGTGGTTATCTGCTAGTGGTAAACGTTAGCTCAATCGTTACTTATGCCTCTTCGACGAAAGAGAGCGAGATTTGAACAACTTACAGAGTTTGAACGGGGAGAATCATCGGCCTTCGTGAAGCTGGACTGTCTTATCGTGCAGTAGCCGTTCGTGTGCAGCGTAACAGCAGCACAGTGATGCGTCTTTGGAAGCAATGGACGGATGAGTGTCGGACAACTCGGAAATCCGGGAGTGGACCCAGAAATGTGACGTCAGCTCGCGATGATAGACACCTGGTCCGCATGGCGCTGACGGACCGTACAGCTTCCTCCAGACAATTGGCAGCACGGTGGTCAATAGCTACAGGTGTTTCATTCAGGTTTCTCCTTTATACAGGATCCCTCTCACGCTAAACCATCGCCGCCTGCAGCTACAATGGGCACAATGCGGCTACAATGTCGTGTTTTCTGACGAATCCCGCTTTTAATTTGTGGTACCATGATGGCCGCATTCGTGTCGGACGCTATGCCGGTGAACGCCACCTTCCGGAGTGCATTATCGAACGCCACAGTGGACGAACACCCGGAGTTATGGTCTGGGGTGCCATAGCATATCATGGACGATCTCAATTGCTAAGAATTGTGGACAATCTGAACAGCAACCGGTACATCAGTGAAGTTCTACAGCCCCAAGCTGATCCCTTCCTTCAAAGCTTGCCAGGCGCTGTATTTCAACAGGACAATGCTCGCCCTCTATCGCTAGGACTGTTCAATCTTTCTTTGCAACGCGGCAGGTACAGCTTCTTCCTTGGCCTGCGTATTCCCCGGATATGTCGCCGATTGAACATGTGTGGGATTTCGTGGGTCGGCGTCTCGCTCGTGATCCTCGTCCTGTTGCTTCTGCAGACGAACTTTGGGTGCGCATAGAAACAATATGGAATGCTCTTCCTCAGGCAGACATTCAAAATTTGTTTGACTCCATGCCACGTCGTGTAGCAGCACTTATTGCGGCGCGTGGTGGCTACACAAAATACTGATTCCGATCTCTTGTTATTGTTTGTTTGCTTTGAACATTTAATCATTTATTTGTACCACTACCACTGAACTGTGTATTAAATTTCATTCAATTATGACGATTCCTTCATGGTGTTGCAATTTTCACAAACATGAGTTTAATTATTTATTAATTTATTTTCATTGTTTATTTCAGTAGATTGTTTTAGAAAGTGATAGATGTAGTGGGTGGTGTGTCGAGTTATAAAAGAAAGGAGGAGGAAGCACTCATAAATAAAAATTTACTTCATGGTCTCTGGGAGAAAATTAAGTTGGATTATAGAGTGACTGAAGGATGATTGTGCTCCGAAAGTTTAGCATTACCAGTTCCGGAGATTCTCGCTATGCCTTTAAAAATTTCATGTTACACACCAAATATACATCTATCTTTTCCGACAGTATGACTTCTCGATCATTGCTTAAATACTTATAAATTTGCTGTAAAAACAACTGTAACAATTTCTCTACCAGCTGTGACGCAACCCAAACTCACAAAAGACGTCATAGACTCCATACCCAATGGAGGGGGCGTGAAGGCTTTGCTGAACTACCGTCTCTACAACTCGTATTACAAATTTTTTTTTTTTTTAATAATCAATAAATTCGAAACCACAAATCTTTACAACTAGTCTCTAACCTTTGCTACACGCCAATACCAGCAGCCACAACATACATTACCGATTGAAGCGGAGAGGAAATGTTGAGATGCTTCTTTCCCACGCCAACGCGTTACTGGTTACTGAAACTTCACACCACGTGCTGCCATTTTGATTGGTTCTTTAATGTTGAAAAAAAAAAAAAAAAAAAAAAAAAAAACATGAGCTGACTGAGATCGGAAGCGAAAGTTAAGCAACATGCGTATTAACCCGATCAAATGACGCTTTCCTTCAAATTTAATGTTGCAATTTTTGCAGGAAGGTAGGGGTCATTCGTTTCATGCAGTTTCCATAATTTGCTGTGTTTCTCATCATCACCCCTGAGTTACTTCACTCTATGGTTGTGCCACTGCCATAGAGTGGGAATAATGAGTGTCGCATGGTGGTCTGTGTAGGTGTTCGAGCCGTCTTATTGAAATGGATGCATGGTAAGCTGTCAATTCTGCACTTCGCTGCTGTTTGCGCGAATGAATCCGACGCCCGCGGGAGTGTTTTTCATTGCTCGACCGCCGAGCCGTGACCTTGGCCGCTCCTTCCACCCCCACCACCATAGAGCACGCGGTGCAGAAGGTACCCCGAGGAAAAACCTGTTCGTGGCCGATCGGGAAGTGAGCGCTGGATGCCCGCGGGCGACGGCCGCCGCTTTGAGAGAAAAACGGAGAATTTGCAAATGCACTTTTTGTTAAAAGAACAAATAAATAAATAAAAAAATGTGCCCGAGTGCGGCTCCACCCTGTGGTTTTCGTTTGTTCAAGGGTTTCGGCAATGAGAGTGGCGAACGGTGTTCCATTCACGCCAGGTCAACTCGAAACTGTAATTAGATCCGTTCTTTGCGTTCTGCTTTAATTCTCGGTTTCTGAGTTTTGAAATGTCCAATGTTGAGTAACTAATTAACGAACTGAACAACATATCGTATAACGTATTTATTTATATCAGAGGTTCCCAAACTTTACACCTTTTTATTTAAACGAAAAAAGTATTCAGTCCCTACTGGAAATCTACTGTTTTAAAGCGATCAAACAGTAAGATATAATAAAAATTTGTGTTTTTTTTTACCTATCTATTTACCTACCTATCTTAAATCATAAAAACTCAGTCAATAAAGATGTTATAAGTAAGACATCTTCAAGTCTGAAGTTATAAAATTAATTAAAAATAGCATTAATAGCATTCGCGTTTTCACACATAAATTAAGATAACGAAGGATAATATGAAAATAAAAATGACAAATAGCATTCAAAAAGGATCCTAATTTTCTACAAGATTGAAATTCTCCTAACATAACAATGATCCTAATTTTCTACAAGATTAAAATCCTCTAACATAACAATGATCCAAATCTTCTAAATTATCGAAATCCTCTAACATCACAATGATTCAAATCTTCCTCTAAATGATCAGAAATCTTCCTAACACAACAATGATCCTAAGTTAGTGCATTTTTATTCAAGAATGCATCTTCGGTTTTACTTTTGTTAGCAATGTTATTAAATCACACCGATTCGCAATTTGCAGTCGTTTCTTTTTTCTTTTAATAAACTTGTGGCCACATTAAATCTACATTCCACTAAGTATTAAGAAGGAAAATCTACGGGCAACTAATGTTAGTATTATATAATCCAGTACTAACTGCGGTCTATGTTTATGACCAGACTTGTTGTAGCCAATGAATCGTTTGAAAATTCGATGAATATCTAAATTTTCTTATCTTCTCTTATTTTGCATCCTCCTTACTTTATTAAATGTTCCTTCAAATGCACTCGAGGCTATTAGGCTATTGTTATCCCCTTGATCTTTCCACTATCCTCTTGATGGGACAATCCACTTGTTCATTATGACATTGCAGTGATTCATACCATTGGAAAACTGTGACTTATATCAATGGCCACCCAATTGCTTTTCCATTGAATCCTTTCAAGAGCTTCTTGGATTTTTATTGTATTCCTCTGTTTTACTATTAAACTATTATAAAAATTGAAGCAAAATGTTTCTGAAAAACAAAATTTGCTATTTAACTTTGCCTGGAATGTTTGGAAATGGATTCAGCACACATTGAACTGTTTGACATCCAACACGATAAGAACCTGCTTCTGGCATTGTGTCAATGAAAAACAATCAATCATTGCCAGATGCCTTCAAAACAAACGTTTTTTGATTCGTTTTACACTTCATTGCACAATTTTCCATTCATAAATATTACAAAAAAAAAAAAAAAAAAAAAAAAAAAAAAAAAACTAATCGCCTGATTGAGGATTAGAATTAAAACTTGTACTTATCTATCGAACAAGAATCGAACCAAACGTTTAAGTAGTTGTTTAATTAACGCATCATTTATGTTTGATTAATTTTATATTATTCTCTTAATAACATTATATGATAAATATAATTAAAATCTATTATAAGTTATATATATTTTTGGTTCTCATCTCATAAATTGCTACTCCCCCTTCCCCGCAGAGTTGTCAGTGTATAGGGCTTTAAAATATTTTGGGTTCTTCCGAATATCATTGGAAAATCGTGGGATTTGAACTCTATTGACGAAAGATAACAAAGTTTTGATAATGGTAATATACTGAAATTATGATAATGGTAATTGTTAGTTGCACTTTTATTACAGCAAAATTGTTTGATTAAGCAAGCTTCGAAGTTTCTGTTAGGTGTTCTATAATGTTGTCATTTTGTTTTGGATTTCAATTAAAAGTATTAACCTGGCGTTACCTACTGCGCCTGCGCCAGCCTTTCAATTACTGTTGCTATTTCGTGTTGTCTCAAATCGTGCTGGTAGCTTTTACATCAATTATAATGGGCGAATCGATTTCATTTCACTGAGACAGCATAATTCAAATGGATTTTACTGCAACATAGTTTAAGGATTGGCTGTAACAGGACAAAAATGATAAAGACTCCATTTGCTATAAAACTTGTAAAGTAACTCTTGAAAATTCAAAGAAATCCATCTTATCAAAACATATGATATTTTGAGCAGAAATAGAATCATATGATATGATTCTTTGAAGCATAAAAGAAATCTTGTGGCTGCTAAAAAACAAGAACTGAATCGAATTGAATAGTAGCAGGTATAAGCAGTATTTATGAATTCACGGTTTCGAACCAAAACTTATCCTTCTAAATTCAGGCTTAACAAATTTTATTTTATTTCTCTGATGTGCACAAGTTGCAATAAACCGGAAACCGATCAACACATTCTATTTTACAATACATTCAGAAAAATTGAAAAAAAGGCTTTTGGTCTTAACTTACATTCCTGGTTATTTGATATGCCTAACGATAAAACAGTATCAATTATCATGTTCCAACGGAAAATTACCTAATATTCTTAAGATTATTATTACTATTTTTTTTTTTTTTTAGGCGACAGAGGTTTTTGCGCATCATTTCAAATTTATTATTTTTTTCTATCTTTGCAAAGGACAATCTTTACTGATTACAGATTATCTCAGAGTCTTTATTATTTCTTTCCCTGCTTTTATTTTGATAGTATTATTTCTTCTTAGCAATTCGATCAATTGAATTAAAGCAGATCGAGTGAGTATAAATCTCAAAGCCACTATGCCAAACAACTTTACCCTATTTCTTTTTTAATTTTGTTTAAGATGTTGAGAATTTTACGCGTGAGATTTCGGGTTTTGATTCAACACATCCGCGCTCAAGTGAACGCGTGTTTTTCCATGCGTTTAGGAGGATAGAATTCATTCACAAATCAATTACAGCATTCCTCTTCCGTTTGCCGTTGAGCGCATGCGTCGTATCCTCTGAGGTCTCGGGAAAGGAAAAAGAAAAAAAAGAACGAATAAATGTTTTAAAAGTCGCATCGTATCATGGATAGGATCTGGTTTGAGTCATGATAGCGCCATCGCAGACCGCACAAGATGATGACGGGTTCTTATCGCTTGTATTGCTGATCAGATGCGAATAATTCCAATCTGATCGCAGCCTACATTAGTAACTTTTGATCGCGTTTAAGAGAGACGTTGCAAACACGCAACATTACATAACCTTTTGTTATTATTATTTTTTTTGTAACAAATATTTCAAATCTCTTTTATTGCGTGGTAGAGAGAATCTTCTACAATGCATGATAATTTATTTTTAAAATGTTCGATGTGTCGTTCTTTTTTTAGATAGTTTTACAGATTTTTTTTTTTAATTTTATGTCGTAATAGTACCAATTCAATGAAACTATATTTTTATTCTACCCTCACTTATTTGTAACCGCCTGATGGTCAATTGGTTAATGCTCTGGCCTTTGGTACCACAGACTTCTGGTTCGAGTCCTGGCGGTGGCATTGATGTTTTGTTAGTTAAACATTAGTTAATCCAAATATTAGTTTTGTTAATTAATCCACGTTAAACTGTAGGCCCCGGTTTAATTAGCTTAAAGTGTGCACAAAATGACCGTAGAGCGACGAACCAAACCAAATCATCCATTTTCCCCACTTCAAATTAGGCAAATAGTCAAACCAAATTAGAACTTATTTTAACATACGCATTCTGTAGCAAGGATGGTTTTGTTTTGATTTATAAGTGCAAATAAAGGATATATATAACTTTTTATGAAATCAAAGATTTATGGTCCACATGGATCTTTCCTCAGAATATTTAATCGAGGAAATAAGTGTCAACATAAATTTATTATAAACGAGACTTACCCTCCAATGGACGTTCTCGTCTATTTTGTTTTGTTTTCCTGTATGAACAGAGATGAATGACCTTTCCTTTCATAAGTGATCCTTTCTAAAAAGATCTCTAGAAACGTCGCATATTGTACGCATTCCTTGCTTTTAAACATTTTTTTTTTTTGTTAAATTTATATATTCTCCCCCATCCCCATTTGTATATTTATCCTTATTTCAATTTACCACCTACCTCTATGAGCGTCATATAATAGCGAACAGGAACAATAATTGATATTTTTAATGAAAAATTTAATTATTTATCTTTTTATGGGAATGTCAAAATCTCGCTAGAACACTAGTCATGTTCATGCATGACAATAGGTTCATTTCATTTAAATAAACAAATCAAAAGGAGGAAAATAGGTCGCTCATGGAATGAAAAAAATACCAAACTTTATTAAAATATCTGCGCTCGTTTTAAAACACAGCTGCGCAAGTTTGTAAAAGTCTCATGATTGACACAGATTCAATTCGTCATAACAACTAGAAAAATGCACAACTCATTGTTCAGCAATGTGTATTTCTTTTCTTATTTCATGCAGTCCAGTCGAGGTTCATTAAACTTTAGTAGAGATTTAGATTTCAAATTGTAAAGCAGGCATCTCAAAATGGACTAGCAATTAGTAAGCACTGATGCTTAATAATTCAAAACTTGACTTGGTGAGATAGAATTTTCTTCAATATCTTCCATCTTTTTTTCAATATTACAAAAATAAATAAATAAATTCAATGCTAGTTGACTCAGAATCATTCATTGTTAGTTGTTTTAGAGTTGGATAGTGATTCTGGTCTGGTAGTGGGTCCTGGTCTGTTTAGCCCTCGTGCGCATAAAATGACCGTAGAGCGACAAACCAAACCAAACCAAACCGATGTGTGTTGATACTTCCATTTTAAGAACCATTGCTGGAAGTCACTTTAAACATAACTAGATAACTTTTAAAACATACTATGTTTTATTCGTTTATTACGAACGAACATTACATTTCGAATTTGCTAAATGATGGCACACTGAAGATTCTTTCATGCATCAGTAACTGACAATCATGAACAAATGTAATGTTTATTTGTTCATTAAATTTCAGGTTTGGAACTCATTTTCACTTTGTTCATAAAATCTGTAATTTAGGTGAGGCATCTGCCACATAAAAAAAAAAGTTTAAGTGCATTAATAGATTTCAAATTTATTGTTGCATATCTTGACTCTTCCTCTCAGAAATACTGAATGTGTAAGAATATTAAGCAAAAAAAAAAAAAAAAAAAAAAACTGAGTTTATAAAGCTAAGTCGGTTCAAAATGTATTAGTTGCTAAAAGCCCGCAGAAAGCACATTCTTTTCAGCAAAAATTCAATAAAATCCAAATCGACTGCTTTTTAAACATTTAAATTTGGCCAGTAAAAAAAACCAAATAGTTATCAGCTCAAATGGAAAAGAGACCTTTATTGTGTCTTTACTGTTATATTTAACTGTCATTTTTCCTCCTTTGTAATCCGTGTCATATAATTCACTTGCATACCAATAATATCTCGCATAATATGTGGATGACTTGCAAACTTTATATCTGTCATGTTCTGTTTTTATGGCCATTATGAAAAAACGTATCTAGTTTTGATTATAAAACATTTTAACGTTTATTAATGAAACGTTTCGTTGATAAAAAAAACTTTTTTAATGCCACAATTATATAACTTTTTATATAAGTTCAAGATAATGCAACCAGGAAGAAGATATGCTTTTAAGAATTACAAAGGGACATATTTGCCAGCAAGATGAACACCTTGATCAGTATCGCAATTCATTATGAATTTGGCCTTCGGTTAAATGTTCTTACAGAAGGTCAAATGTTCAATGATCAACTGTTCTTACAAAAAAGGTTCTTATTGATTTCTACAACTTCATTCCAAACATTTTTCATGTTCTAGCACACACTATGAATGGACGATGCGCATCTCATTTTGTCTGCTTTTGTAATTGTTCGATTTTCTTTATTGTCCACGATTATTATGTTTAGACGATTGATTATTTATATCTGCCTCACAAAGTTCTATTTGTTTCAGCAAAAAACTTTTTTTGTTATCGATTTTATAAAATTGGCTTTTTACGAAACTGTCAAATAAACAAGTAATAAAAAAAAAAAAAAAAATTTAATGTCAATTCCTATTTTTTTTTTCCACTATAATGTAGAAAGTCTTTTATAAATAATTTTCTTTCATTTTTTTAAGTTTATCTGGCCCCATCTATTGGCAGATATATGCAACTTAAATTTAAAAAAACCTAAAAAGAATTAATTAAATTTAATGACTGAATTAATATTAAAAAAAAAACTGTATTAACATCAAGTGTCATCCACTACAAGTTCACAAAAAATGTATTTGAAAATGTATTTGAACTCGAATGGATGAATAAAAAGTGTTTTATGAACGATTGAAAATTTGAACAAGATATATATTGGGAGAGTGTGAGCTAATAGAAGGAATTGAAAAAATGTCCACGGATTGCATGCAGTGGAGTAACATTTTTGTAAACCTGAATTAGAGATAACGTTAAATCTACGGTGTACTTCCCTAAATAAGCCAACCCATACTTAAGCCGGAGTGCATTTTTTCTTCAAAAAAAAATTGACCCAAAGTTTAAAACCCGTGTAGAAGCCGAAATGTAGAAATTTTTTTATGTTTATTATTTATGGTATATTATCATCTCTGGTGTTGCGCATTGTAATACTTTTCTGTTAGGCCGGCGCACATTTCGCCAACATCAGATTTTTCGTTTTGGTGACAATGCATCAAACCAGGAATAAAAACAATTTCGAAAATAAAACAATTAAATTTTCATAAAATGAATAACTTATTTTATTAAAAATTTTTTTCATGAACTTAGGAAATATAAGTTAAAGAAATAAAAAAACGTGCCATATTGAGCGATATTTGGCGATGTTACCGCTTGTAACCGGCTAACGGAAAAGGGCCAAAGTTTGAGATATGAGCGGATCCGTCTATAAGTCGACTACCGAGTAATTTAGCATTAGAAAACCTTCTAAAAATTCCCGGCTTATACACGGAAATAAACGATAATCGTTAAATTTAAATAAAATTCATCAAAGTATTGATAAATGATAACGATTTCGTGATTTTGCAGTTTGGCTCGAGATAGTTGGAATGTTTTGGCGAAGGAATGCGTTTCGCGGTATAATGTATTCCGTCCTTGTGGAGGCTCGTGAGAAATGCGTTGGCTGCAGAAAGCAGATAGCCTCGAATCCGTGTCAGGAAACAGCAACGTCTTTCTTGTGTGCATCGTCCGAAATAACCATTTTCCGATGCAGGGTTTTGATATGCGCAGGGATTCGGTTTTGACACAGGATGGCGCATTTCCTGTTCGGTAAGAAATTGGACAAAAATAGGAAGTCATGGGATGGTCCACTCTCCGCTTTTTTTAACGTAGAATACGTGTTTTTGCTACCCATCAAAAAAATTATTTCCATTATATTTTTTACAAACATGAAGAGCTTGTTTTTTATTATATATTGATTAAATAATAAAAATCAAATTCAAAAATATTCTTTTAAATAAGATTTTGTTTTATAGCATTGATTGCCAAATTTTCTTTCACTTTTCTCTTAATAAAAGAAACATTTGTAGCTCCTTAAACAACTTTTTTGTCATTAATTATTGTGCTTATTTTATTCATTTTTATTTTTATAATAGCTATATATGAATAGTAGTTTTTAAAATACGTAATTAAAGTATTGAAAATATTAGCTTTCAATTATAATTATCATTTATATTTCCACGCCAATATTGATTAATTACAAAATATAGCTAACAAACATTTAACATCTTTTTCTACATAATTTCTATATAATATTTCTGATTTAACTTTAAAGAAGTTAGAGTGTGAATTTTACCTTCCATCATCAAATGTTTAATGTCTAACTGTAAAAACAACACATTTAAATACCGCGTTTATCTAAAATAGCTGGCCTATTTTTTACAATTTTTATTTAATATATCATTAAAAATAGATTGCTTTGCCATTTATTGAAAAAAAAAAAGTACATTTTAAACACAAAGATGCTCTATTTGTGATGCAATAAATCTTAAGACAGTTTTTTCCGGACAGTCTCAGTGCTGAGAAAAGTCTCTCAACACTGACTGGGTTTGCTGCTAACTGTCTTGACTACAGTATTGAAGGATACAATTGAATGGCCTCCTTAACATTTAATTTAGTCACTTCTTTCAGAAATGAGACTCGATGGTGTCAGCGTGTGCGAAGCATTTGCGTTGATAGTCATGATGCCTGCTGGCAGTTTTCCGAGTTTACTTCATATGGCACGCAAACATATGACAACTCACAAGTTCATGGTACAGTTAAACGTACCATGAACAATTACCTCTAAAAGTTCACCCCGAAGACAATCTCCTTCCGTCATCGCTTGTCGGTGGTCTGTACTGTGATATGCATCTGCGAAACATGAGGACGAACGATGTTCGATAAAAAAAAAAAAAATGTAAGGTGGCAGCTAGCAGGCAAGAAAACTCAGACTCGAATCCTCTGGCGACATTCTTTGCAGTCACTGTATTCATTGCCATGGATGTTTATAGTGGTTCGGAATCCACTTTAAGCCGTAGGTCTCGGTCTCATAGGGTCTTAGAGCGTCACAGAGCCCAGTCAGACTTCTTCTCACCCACATCATTCGCAAATTGTAAAGGGACAGCTCAGCTCTATGCACAGTGATGTGTAGTAGTAGTAGTTACTGTATTCAGAAACCAAGAGAATCGATGATGATTGTGACAACTGCCACGTCGGTGGCGATTGTGACAATTGGCAAATCGGTGATTATTGCTGTTAAACTACCAAATTGATAGTGATTGTGACATGTAAAATCGATGGGAGAGTACGTGTGTAAAGTGTCTTAAGTTGATAATCAGACTACATAGTGAGAACTTTCTGTGTTTTCTCCTATACGCCACTCAAATTTGTGGAGTTATCCCTTAAAGTTCTACGCAATGATGATCCATAAGTAAAACGCTTTGCACCATACGCTTTTCCGCAACAGATCCCAAAAAGTCCTTCCTTCGTTACTTGTCGGTGGGCTGTTATTGACATACATATGTAAAGGACGGAGCCTACCAATGTCTAACTAAAAAATTTTTTTTTTTGAAAACCTTTTCTCAACACTTCCTGAATGGCTTTTATAACAGTGAATAAGTCTAACATCTTAGTATCGTGTGACACGAATCTAATAAAAGTGATAAAGTGAAAAAAAAAGTGATTTCCATCTTGAAAGTCGGGCCGTTCACTTAACTGTGCATTTATCTTCGCTAAATGTGTGGAATCTGAACAAAATGAGTTTGCAGTTTTCATGGAACTGGCATTGTTTTCGGTTCTGTGCGACTTGAGAAGCCTATGTTCGTGAAATGTCCGTCCATGTAATGGAATTTTTGTCGCGTTTTCTCATATCGGATATTCGCCTCGAAAGCGATGTGACCTCTTTGTTTATGGGGCAATAAACAAGTGAGCGCGCGCGGCTTCGAAATTCATGAAGATCTCTGATGGCCGTGGCCGTCGGACCTCAAGTGCCTCGGGATTTGATTTACGCCGCGGATCAGCATCGGGCCTATTTTTTATTATTATACAAACTTAATTTTACTCTTTAATAAGTATTGTTATTATGGGGATGTAACTTACTTTTTATTTTACGGTTGACATTTAATAAGCAGTTACTTTCTCTGAGTTTTATGTGTTGATATGCTTGTCGTCTAATATATTTGAATTGGGCAATTCAAAAATTCTGAATAGGATTCAATAAAAGTGTACAAAAATTGTAAATGTTAAAGCGTAATATGGATATATAACAAATATTATATAAAGAAATATTTCCATGCTTAATAGGGCATACCTTCTGCAATAAAATGAATTTCTAACTTTTTTGTGGCAGCAATTTTTTTATAGTGACTTTAAAAATCTGCTTCTCTATTTATGATTTTTCTTTTATTCTTTTCAATTTACTTCTTCCTGTATCGGATGTAGTTGTGCGTTATTTTCAAAACTAAGAGTTAGATTAGAAGACGAATGGAAAGCTTCTGCGCCTATGTCGGGAATGGGCACGCATGTTTGTCGGAATATCAATCCGCTGGGATTACATTACTCAATTGAAGTGTGCTAATGCCACCAAGGTGGCACTTAAAGTGGTCTTGATTTTAAATTCTGTGTAGGAGAACAATGTAAATACAGTGTAGGAGCGGTTCCCTCATGATAAACGCTGGATCTGCTATATATCTGACTTTCCTGAGGTGAATGACACCAATCAAAATAGGCGCATGTGAAATTACGATTTTCTTTTATTTATTTTAGTGTACTATATTTGTTGTAGGGATTGTTTATTTCTCGTTTCTTATCATTGTTTAGATCTTTATTTTGATTTTTTAATATTTTATTCAAGGCGATTGATAGAAGTATATAAAAAAATGCTGAATGATGGTTTATAAGGAGAAGCTTAATAACATCTTGTGATAAGATTGCGTTTTTTTCATTGTTTTTTTTCCATTTATGATCTAAAAGTGCGTAATCAGTTGAACTCTTAACTGTTTCCTATAAAAACGTAGAACAGCACTCCTGCGTTAAAAATATTCCAAACAAATGATATATATCTACGTATTTGTTGCGCTTAAGCGTCTATATTAAAGAGAAATTTTCTGTTTATAAATATTTATAAAAAAATTTACTACTGGTAGGTGTATGGGAGTAACATGCAAATTCTTATTCTTAATTAATCTTTTTTTCCATGGAGCTTTCAGTCCAGCATTCCTAAATCTTGACAAAATAGATGCTGAGATTAAAGGATTTTCCATGGTCCCCAGCACACCCGCTGGAATCTTTTTAAGATGAAACTTTTGAATATGACGATTGGTTTTGGTTTGCCGCGCTACGGTCATTTTGTACACACTTTAGGCTCATTAGACCGGGACCTACAGTTTAACGTGAATTCCGAACCACACAGAAACATCCATGCAACCGCAGGATTCGAACCTAAACCCTGTGGTACCAACGGGCTAGAGTGCTAGCTAGTTGGCCATCAGGCCGCTTGAATATGAAGAGGCACGGTTTCCAAGGCAACGCATTAAAATGGTTGCTTTGTGATTGAATTGTATAATTTTCTATTGTTTCCAAATGAAAAATCAAAACAATTTGCATGATATCGGAATGTTTTTTTAAAAATTTAAAAATTTTATTATTAAGCTTATTATTTTATTATTAAGCTTACGCTTCAGGCTTGTAAGTTTTTGAATTGAATGAAGAGTTTCTAGATTTCGAGTTTCTTTTGTTGGAAAATAAATGTCCGTACAATTACTCCAAAAAGAGTAAGTAGTACAGTATAATTCCTATAGCACAGTTGTTCGTGCATTTACTCCAATAGATGGCGGTCTGATGGCCAATTGGCTATTGCTCTAGCCTTTGGTACCACAGGCTTCAGAGGTTCGAGTCCTGGCGGTGGTTATGGATGTTTGCGAGGGGTTCGGAATCCACGTTAAACTGTAGGTCCCGGTCTAATGAGCCTAAAGTGTGCACAAGATGACCGTAGAGCGAGGTATAGTCTCTATTCCAAGTAATATTATTAATAATAATAATGACTGAAATTTAATAATTTTGCACTATAGTAGCTTGCATTAAAATATAATATAATATTTAATTATTAATATAATGCTCTATTTATTTCATAATAATAATAGCATATACAACGTAACATTTATTATGAAAAGAAAACTAGATTAAATGAAACAATAAATTAAAAATATTATTCCTAATTTTTATTTTGAGTAAGTTTTCATCAATTTGAATGCAATCATTCAAGTCCCTAAGTTTTCCGTCTGGAAATATTTTTGACATAGAACATTCTATGCGATCTTTCTTATTCTTTTATATAAGAAATGGTTTGATGGTGCTTGTACCTCGTTTTATGGATTTTTCTTTTTTGTCAAAATTCGGAATATAGATTTTGCAACTTCAATGACGTGAGCTGCTGCTAAGAGGAATACGCCTACGTTTTTCAAGTTTTTCTCCACAATCTTTGCATTTGCGTCAACAGTTTTATTTTTCAAAAAGTCAATATTAGCATAAAATTCACTTTGGCAATTATTTTTGCAAGCGCGTTTTCAAATTCTTGATGTAGCCATCGAGTTGCACTGAAATTGCTTTACAATTTACGCTATTGCCGCTTTTCTGCAAGTTTTCATTTGCCTTTTGATTCAAAAACTTGTCAATCGACTTTTTGCTTAAACTTTTTTTTTTTAAATCTTACTTTTACAATGGGTTGATATTCAAGTGAATTAAAACAATTGATTTCGATTTTCTCATGAAATTAGAAAAATAATCATAATTCGTAATAATTAGATTAACCTAATTATGCCAAAACAAATGAGATATCATGAAGCAATGATTTTGATTGAAGGTTTCGCAATTTAGCGCTACAACATAAATGACAACTGATTCCCGTTTAAATAGTCACTTGCTACTATTATTATGGGACAAATGGAGTAATATTTGAATAAGATAAATAAGTAAATACCATACTAAAAACGTCGTATAACTTCAGGCATTTGTCACTTTGACACACATAACATGCAGAAATATTTATCAGTTTTTTTGAAATCCTGTTCTTCATGCTACTGTCAAAAAAGCATGCTATCTTTATGTGCAAAACGTCTTGTAATGTTACCATTCAGATTTTATTGCAGGTTTGAAAGCTGCATTTAAAACAACAGTGTGATAAAGATCGGGAATTAGTTGCAAATATATTCAACACTTTGTTCCATTTTAGATTGTATTCTGATTTTTTAAGATTTTCATTTAACTGAGTTTGCATCCTAAAGTTGTGACCTGACCTGGTCATGTTTTGGACATTGCCCTAAAAACGTGAATACGTGAAGGTCTATATGCAAAATTTTCGTTTTTCTTATCTTAATTTTGATCAAAAAAAGAAGGATGCTCTATAATTTTAGAAGCCAGCGTCTTTGTGAATACTGATTTGAAGCAGCGACCTTCACCTGAAGAATGTCATGCAGGCAGATGCTAAATGTGGCCAAAACACTTTGTAATGCTTTGTATCTCCTTGTTTTGTTCTGGTTTATATTGAACAGAAGCGAGGAGCTTTGTTCGTTCCTATTATGGAACTAGTTTATAATTAAATATCTGGATATTAATTTTATGTTAAAATCCAAATCCATTCCGGCTCATTGAAGAACTTTATAAAACTTTCTTGTAAAGTAATCAATACGTGTTGAATTATACAAATAAAAAGACAAATAAAATTTTCACTAATATATATATATATATTAGTGAAAATTTTATTAGTGAAAATTTTATATATATTAGTGAAAATTAAAATGTATTTTTTGATTTGACTGAAAGGCTCTTTACTAAAAAGTATTTGTAAAATATGTTTCTTTGACTTGCATGCTTGCATTGCATTTAAATATTCTAAAGTGCAACCAATCGAGTTATTGAGATCAAAAATACAAAAAAAGTGATGTTTTATTAATAAAATGTAAATGTTGAATTAATTCTAACGCTCAATAAGAAAAATGCCAATAATTCATCTTTCAATGAATATATTTTAAACCTTTTAGGTCAATGAATATATTAAATGATTGTATACATACTTAAAATTTCATTAGAATCCGAAAACCTTTATTAAGGTCATCGTACGGCTGCGGAGAAAAAATACCGAATGGACGACTACCGAATGCACGAATTCGGTATCTTAATATACGGTATCCTATCAGTATCTCTATACAGTATTCTAATAATCCCAGGACGTTTATTCTGGGATTATTAGGATAGGAATGCGGCCTGATGGCCAATTGGCTAGCGCTCTGGTCTTTGGTATCACAGATTAGAGTCCTAGCGGTGCGATGGATGTTTGTTAGTAGTTCGGAATCCAAGTAACTGTAGGCCCCGATCTAATGAGCCCAAAATGTGCAAAATAGGACCGTAGAGCGACGAACCAAACCTGCTCGGTCATATATCGCCTTCTAATGAATTTCAAAAACAGTTTTGAATAAAAAAAACTAAGCTATCTTAGCTTGTTTCTAAAGCTAAGGTCTTATCTTTAAAACAAAACAGTAAAAATGTTCGAATTTCACGAAATCCGAGATTTGAAAATGAATTTTATGTTTTAATATTAATTCTTCCTACTATATTGTTTCTTTCATATCATATTTTATTCAATTCATTTGTTAAAATTGTTTTTCAATTAGAATGACAATATTACCTTTTAGAACTCGAAATGATGGTATTTTGGAATAAAAATATTCGTTTTTTTTCCCCGCTTACGTTAAAAGAAATTGAATATTTTCATTAATTCCGCTTTTTGCAACAGTTCTAGAACTAGATAACACTATTTTCAAGGTCATTTTGATGTCGTAGCTTGGCGTGCATGTTAGAAATGTTAAATGAAGACAGCGAACAATATTTCTCTGTAATTAAACTGGTCACGCGGGATGTCTTCCTGATTTCAACTCAAGGTAGGGACAACTTTTTTTTTCTAAATAAGTTTTAAGGAGACCTTTTTGACATTCTCCTTTTAATAGCCATCGGGAAGAGATGATAAGGTGGAAAAGGGTATGGTCTTGCGGTCGGTATTTTCTGGTTGGCTCTAGATTTTAATGCAGTATGAGTTCAGTTCTATCTTCAATCCTAAATATTCTGTAGTAATTCCAAAATATTGCGCAATCGCGAGATGCTTTTAAACTTGTTCCTTAATGCATTTGAAATGTCAAGATTTTTGCAGTGTCGAAATTAATTGAAATTAATGCATATTTAGCAGCTATTCTCAAGAAAAACATACTGGTGATAGCCGCAAAGAAGTTTATTCTCCTTAATTGAAATGCGGCCTTATGGCCATCTGGCTAACGCTCTGGCTATTGGTATCATAGCCCTGCAGGTTCGAATTCTAGCGGTGGAATGCATGTTTGTTGACGGTTCGGAATCCACGTTAAACTGTACGTCCGGTCTAACAAGCCCAAAGTGTGCACAAAATGACCGTAGAGCGTCAAACCAAACCTTAATTGGAATTGTATGTAAAATAAAATGCAAAATCTGTCAGAGGCAGTACAACGAGGGAACATTTTTTTTTTTAATTTATTCCATTATCAACCACCATTTTCTTAAGAATAGAGAAAATGAGTTATTTTTACACAATAAATGACTTCGATCTATTATTGGAGGATTGCGCTGTCTGCGCTGCTGTTTCTAACATTAAAACTTTAAATGCACTCGGATATATTTCAATTCCAAAATTACAAATGTTAAGTAGTTCATGAGAATTGTTGAATTTCACAAAACTCTAAACCTTCCTCGAGTCAAAAGAATTTATCAAATATATCTCAAACTTTTTCGATACTCCTATAGTGAACACGAAAACACCGCAATCCAGGAAAATGATTTTTATATTCCTCTTTCAACGTTAAAATACTAGGGCCTGAATGGCCGAGTGGCTAGCGCTCTGGCGCTCGGTACCACAGGTTTCGGGTTCGAGTCCCAGGCGGTGCCATGGATGTGTGTAGTGGTTCGAATCCACTTTAAACCGTAGGTCCCGGTCCTAATAGGATCGTTGCGTTGGGGGGCATTGTTACTCCACGTCCGTGGCTTATCTTCAAGTTACACGCGCCCCTGGGTAATGCAAAGTGAGTAATGTCCGTGCAGCACTTGCCTTAAGGCATCCAAGACCCATGTCTAAGTGTTTGCCAGCTGCATTGGAACAAAAAAAACATTATAATATCTCGTAAGATTTTGCTTTGATTATTGAAGGTTTCTTTTTTTTTTTTTTTTCTGGTTTATCGTAAATTTCTTTTTGTTTTTAATTAAATTTCTCATATGACAAATTTATAAATTCCGGGCACTTAATCATGTAATGTTAAGCTTTTATCCCTGCAAATACAGGATATAAAGCCCTCTAGGGTTTAGTGGACGCCAAGAAAATTAACTACTTGGCCTGCTATTTACCCGGAGATATTTTTGCTGAAATTTTATTTCATTTGATATGTTAAGAACTTTCATTATTAAAGTGTTCATTGTTAATGTATCATACCATAATTCAACTTTGAGTGACAAATTTGTCATCGTCTTCGTTTCTATTTATAAAGCATAAAATGTTTTGTACAGTTATTTTTCTTGTAATACACATGTTAAGAATAACGATAAAAACTTCCGATACCTAACGATAAACGTGAATGTTCCGTTTTGGCATCATAGCTGTAAGTGCATGGGGTATGTATAGATGCCATTTTATTGTTTTGGCCTTACGACATACCCATTAATCCATACAACACACTCGAAATACATAAATTTGAACGATTTCGTGCGACATTTGATAACGAGTCGTAAGATACAAGGCTAAAACTACAATTATACCCCTGCAACGTCCGCTTTGGAATAAAAACTATGTTCAGTTTGGACGCGATAAGTTTGTATATGAACAACGTATGCCAAAATCTCTGCCAAACAGATGGATGTCAAAAAAATTTGTGGAGAAATACCACTCTCAACAAATCCCAAATAAGTCGTAATAGCATTATGTGGAATGACTAGACAATGCCCAATTTCTGCAACATCTTGAGGAAAAGGCAGAAGCTGAGTTCTCTGGACAGTTTTTTTTTTTTTTTAGTAAACGTTACATAAAAGTAGGTTAAATTAGGAAAAGAGACAGAAAAACGAAAATTAAGTTGGGTAAATTCTCAATTAATGTACGTGTTTCATCTAACTGCTTTTGCATTTTAATGTTATGCAGATTTTATTTTATTTTCTACATTGAAACTTGAAAAACAAAAAATTTGACATGTTCCTATTAGCAGAAAAGGCACATATAAGACAATAGAGTAGATCATGCTGTTAAAATTCCCATTTACAATTCTACATTATTCCGTATTTTGAAAAAGGAACAATCAATAAAACGAGTTTAAAGTACCATCAAAATCCATTTCTTACATAAAAGAATCGTAAAACTATCAGAAGTACTTCCTGACGAAAAGTGTGTGGACTTTAAAGATTCTGTTCACATTCAAGAAAACTATCTGAACACTCAAAATAAAAATTAGCAGTGATATTTTTAAGTTATAGTTTAATTTAATTCAGTATTTCGATTAATAAACATAGAACGCAACATTTATTTTGTTTCCTATTGTTATATCGGGGCAAATTAATTACAATACATCAACTGTTACAATTATTATTGGATAGAGGGAGTAAGCCAATGAGAATAGGATTTTATCATTAGAACAGATTATTCATTTTTGTGGGAGAAAAAAATTTGTTTGGTATAAATCCAAGGATTTGGAACGTATTACGGAAGTATACTCAGTTATCACTGTATTTATTTATACTCAATTAAAGTAAGATTGAATCTATGCTTCGCATTTTGAATCTACTTCTCAACAATTGTGAAAATTTTCTCACATTCATCAAAGTACGAAAAACAAAAACTGGAGTGCAGAAACTCGATGTCGGATGAAAATCTTGAAAAAGTATGTTAATTACCGACGGCCTAGAAAGCGGACGTTGCTTTGAGCAAACATTTGGTAAAGGCATTCATTAACACTTGAATACCTGCTGCCAAAAACCCAGAAGAATGAGCAGTTTCATGAAATAGTTTTGTCTTGTAGAGGCAAACTTTTGGGTTTCGATAGGTAGTTTTTTTTTCCCTGTTAACTTTTAACAGTTAAATTTTAATGGATTTGTTGAAGTACGAGTTCTGAATCATTCAATTCCTTCTATTAGCTCACACTCTCCCTCTATATATCTTGTTCAAATTTTCAATCGTTCATAAAATACTTTTTATTCATCCACTCCAGTTCAAATACATTTTTTTTTTTGAACTTGTAGTGGATGACACAGGATGCTAATACAGTTTTTTGAAATATTAATTCATTCATCAAATTTAATTAATTTTTTTTTTTTTAGATTTAAGCTGCATCTATCTACCAATAGATGACGCCATATAAACCTAAAAAAATGAATGAAAATTATTTGTAAAGGACTTTCTGCAATAGAGTGAAAAAAAAGACTTAAATTTTTTTTTTTCATATATATTACTTGTTTTCTTTTGAAATTTAACTGTTATAAGTTAACGGACTCTTTGAAGTGCGAGACCTGAATTATTGTGAGGTTTTTTTTCTCACCGAATGTGGTTGTTGGATGGTATTCGGAACACTTTGCGAATGCAGAAGGCAGCTTGTGAGAGCAGCAGTTGCCTCCTCGGGTGAAGATGCGGATGCGGCTGACGGTAAGGTCACCCCCGTCTAATCCTCCTCCTGCTCTTGAACTGGAGCAGAACGCTCCTTTCGACCGGAACGCCAGGAAAATTCCTCGCGTTGTTGAGTCTACTACGCGGAAAACGGATTAAGAAATCCATGAAGCTGAATTTAATGCGTGACTTTCGTAGTACAGCGTGATCCCAAAATCGATAATATTCATGAGTTTATTAATAACTTTTTAATAGACGAGTACTTGGTTCGAAACTAGACGAGCGGTGTTTCATCAGAAGCTCCAGTGTCATTCCCATCTGTAAGCCGGAAAATTCTTCTGTTGGGCCCAAGAAAGAGAGGGCAAGTTTTTTCCCCCGTTCGTTCCAAGTTGTGCAGTGAAACAAGTCCATGTTAGGTTGCAAAGAATCTTTTGTATATGTTGTTGTGACTAATCCTCAGTATGCGGGAACGGGGGCAGACACCCCATGACTGAGGGATGGAGGGAAAGGGGTGACAGCTTCTGTTGTGATGGAGCACTCGTAGGTAGAAGTCTGACTTACCTCCGAGTCATTGAAGGAGGGCAGTGCCTGCAGGTTTGACTTTTAGGAAAAATTACTTCACATTTGCTTATCGTATAGGACAGAACACGGGAAAACTCACACCAGGTAGTCTGACAAATAAGGCAAGATGTTGAGAATCACGAACGGCATCCAATCTCCTTGTTTTTTTAAAACAGTGTCTACAACAATGCCGCTAACGGATTGAACCTCCGTCCTAATACTCATTAGCGGCGTACTTTCCCATGGCGCCGCGAGTCGGGCGTTGTATATGCGGTGTATCAGTAGCAAATGACCACTTGATTTATGGTCCAGTGGATACGCGTGCAGCTAGTGTGTAAGAGGGTTGAGTTTCGAATCCGCTAGCTGCATGGTTGCAATCACTGCTTTCAGACATGAGGTAACTCGATGCGATTGTGACTCTACGCGTTAAGCGATAATCAGACCCATACAACACGACAGATGCGGAGTAGTGATACCTAAAAGTCCTTTTGGAAGGCATTGTCTTCCCGTCAAAGTCAGTGATTGGGGGGTTCGTAGTCTACATGAGACTCACTGATGTCCCACCTTTGGGGAGTTGGTTGATGTCCCAACTGGTAGGCGGCTGCTTACCCCTTCTTGTTGAGAAAAAGAAAGAAGTGACAAAAGACATTAAGTTAGATGCCAGAAAGGCATTGAAAACATATTGCAAGGCAAAGTTGTTACTTGTCCCTCCCCTATGTTATTTAAACTTAATGTTTTAGTCAGGATCTGTAACTCGAACTAAGCATTAAAGCACGTTTCTCAACTGTTTTCGATAAAATTGAGCCGCAAAATCCCCAAATATATGTATTTGTGATAACTGTGCTGTGTGATTCAAAGTCAATGTAATGAATTTATTAATTTTATTAATTTTTTAGTGATTGAAAGCACATTAGATGCATATAGTTCATTTCATATTTTAAAAACTGAATCACAGTAAATGCTCAAAGAGCCATGCGTCTGTTAATGTAAATTAACACAGCGACACGTTTTGGTTACATTCGCAATAGTAATTACAATGACTCTTAATATAATCAGTTCGTTTTGATTTCTGCACAATTTTCATATTGTATGTATAAAATTTTGATTCGAGGATGGGAGATCCTTGAACTAGGCTGCATAATCTTCTTTGTAGTTTTCCTAAAAATTCGGACAACTTTTTTTCTTAACATTTACTGCAATACCTTATTTCACTTGATACCGAACCGCTTCGACATTTGTCCGTATTTCTCTAAATTTCTTCACTGAGTTTTGAATTATCAACTCAGTTGGTTTATTTCCCATTGTGAAGTTTTTGCTAAATTCAATAGCGAAGAAGTTTTAAAATGTTAGACCATGAAATTTATTTGCGATGTTACGTATAAGTAACGTCTTTTTTTTGACATTTTTTTTTTTTTTTGTTAATATAATGTAGATGAATACCGCTAGTTGAGCATGGATCTATAGCTGTAGCACATGAATTAAACAATGTACACTTCTAATACAAGCTTGCTTTCATTTATTCAAAAGTTATTAATAAATTCATGGGTATATTGACTTTTATATTTTATACAGGGTGATTCAAGTGTCACGGGATAAATTTTAAGGGGGGAAAGGCTTACTAAAAACCTTTTTGTGTATATGAATGTAGGTTCAGAAGTGACGCATTGAGGCATGAACACAGTGTGAAATGTGCATAAAGTGACTGTAGAGCGACAAACCAAACTTATTTGGGTTGCTTCTGAAGTCACTGTCTTTGTTACAGGCGGCATTATTGAAAAATACAATTAGGTTGCCTCTTTAACATATAATTCTCAGAATTTTTAAAATTAATTATTATTATAAAAAGTCGTATTTTTATATCAACTCCCGACTCTGACTCATCACATTTGGTGTAAATTAAGTTTGCAATTCTAGTTAATCCCTCAGTTGTCTGAAATGCGGGAAGATAGAAGCTAATGGATTCCAACCGCTTTTGTGTTTAACGTATCTGTGTAAGCGGAGAACTGAATGTAGGTCTTGCAGTGAAACTAAAAATAAATCGCAGTAAATGCTCTGCAAAAAAGGAAGTGAAAGATTTCCCTCTTAAAACGCTCTTTCAGAACTGAGATTGGGATGTAAAAACCGAAATACTTAAAAAGTAGAAAGCAAAAGCTACTTTCTTCAACGTAAGTGAAAGTGCGTAATAGAGAAGGGATTTAAAAACTGGCAACTTCAGAATAAAAATTAACAAATTAGCAAAATGCTGTTAAAGCAGGCTTTTATTAACAAATTGACAAAACTTTGGTGACCATTTGACTTTTTGGAGTGTTATGATTCATTAAAATTTTTCAATGATGTTCAAGCCTAGAACAATTAAAAATAATGTGATCAATATTCTGTACTTCACCTACACTGCATTTGCAAAAGATCACTTGAACGTAGTTTAAGTCTGTTTGAAAAGAATTAAAATTGCCGTGTCTGAATTTGCTTATATAAAACTGCTTACAAAATGGGTCTCTAAATTTCTTTTACAAAAAATATATGTCCTCTAAAAATAATATTACTAAACGAAGAGATGCAGAAGTATTATAGAATACCGAAGACAAGCAAGAGAAAATGATACATTTTAATCACTAAGATGCCATATTTGTAATACATTAAATCTATAGAATAGTTTCTAGAAGATCTTCTTGCATTGTGGATGGTAGACAGCTCTTAATGGGTTTCAGTGCTGAGAAAAGTCTCTCAACACCTAATTGGTTTGCTGCTGAAACAGTAACTGCCTTTGCTAGTGGTTGTATTATGTAACCTAATATTTTAATTCTAAATATTATGTGACCCCATTAACATTTAATTTTAACACCCATTCCTAGAATTTAAAAAAAATAATAAATAATTTTTAAAAAGAGTCGAGAGTCCGATTTTTTCAATCGACTCCTTCAAAAATACTCGAATAGACTAGTGATATAATAGTGCACATCATGATTAACAATTTGAGGCAAACATAATCCACATGTGATGATACACCTCACTTTGTAGTTTAATATATTCAGGCAGTTTGGCACTTTTATACTGTCATGCAACTTTTAAAAAAGAAACGATGCATTTTTTCAGTTGTAAATAATTATAATAAATTAATGCAAATAGCTATAAATGGCATTTATATTCACTTTAATAAATTCATTATATTAAAATTAATATTACATGAAAATTTATTAATATATCTCGAAATAAAATATTCATTTATACGAACTTTTGTAATGTTTCACTGTTTCATGCAAAATGATCGATGTTTAAAATTATTGCATTAATCTTTAGAACACCTAGACCAATAAATGTATGATTTCGAGTAGAATTTCTCGTAATATTCAGAATCCCTTTTATAACATGTGTGCGTTTTTCTAAAGAAATACGCGCAGGAAAGGACAACGCCCAAGATGGGCGGAAGATGTTTTGCCACCTTTGTGTTCCGTTAGAATAGGTGTACGGACTCTATTTTATTATTATCTATTCTCCCGATTTCAACTACCTTAGATTTTTAACTACATGCGATAACAAAAGGAAAAAAAAAAAATTATAATTTTAAATCAAATTTTTTATTCCTCTGATCGCTTGTAACTCTAAAAAGGAATGCATAGTGGATGATTTCGAAAGATAAGAGTTTGGGGCATCTCTTTCGCGCCAAAAAACGCTCACAATCGGTGGTCAAACGTAAATGCCTTCTGAAGGTCAAGAAGACAAACAAAGAAGAAGAATCGTTTCCGGCTGGCGAAAAGAATGGGGCATCGCAATTAGCTGGGATTTGAATTCATAAATCGCCTCTCTCGGTTTCCGCGTACTTTCCTCCGACAAAAAAAGAAAAGACTCTGTGAGTCATTTCTGAAAGACTCGTTCTTTTTCTCTTGAAGGCTAACAACGGTCTTAAAAAGATTCGCTACTTTTAATTGTGGGATTCACTTTTTTTTGCTTTCCGTGTTCACCTTCCGTAGCCATTTGTATTCGAACTTCTTTGAAAATTCGTTTTTGTTTCATTGTAAAATCTTTTTTTTTTCTTGAATCTTTTGAATCCTCCTTTTCTTCAACGGTAATTAAGGGTTTAAAAATATAAATTATGCCATAGATTTCACGGAAGTACAGAAAACTGGCAAAATAATAATAATAATAATAAAAAGATGTTTTTTTAAGCCGAAGTGTGTGTTACATAATCTTGCCATTTTCATTAATTTGAGCTTTTATTTTAATGTTATTTAATTTCATTATACGGTTTCAGTTCTGACAATGCGATATACGGCAATCCGTTGAAGCTAATTCTGTTTTAGTCGAATCCGGTTATCTCTAGAATGCCTGCTAAATTTTTTTGGAAAATAATAACAATAATAATCCTTTCCTTCCCTTCAAAAAACCAGAATAGTGTGTTTAAATACCTATTATGTTGACCCAGTCATGTGGCCCTTTCAACTGCCAGTTTCAGTCATTATTTGTCACTTTCATTGTATTTTGATTGATCATTATGTGTCACTAAGCTTTCCCACCATCTTGCATCGTAACTTTTTATGTGGTTGAAAATCATTATGAGTTTTGATGTTGAGTTGCTGTTTTTTAAAAATGGAATTAGTTGTGAAATGTAAAATAAAAAATAAAAACTTGTACCACCCATTTGATTCCTTTTTACTTGCTAATCTAAGATTTTTGTGGTCCATACCGTGTAGCGGAGCTAGGGGGTGAGGGTATTCATGAATTCGAAGTTTTGCAAAAGAGTACGGGAGAGGAACGACATGCAGGCTTGGTTTGGTTTGTCGATCTACGGTCATCTTGCGCACACGAGGGGCTCAGGACCGGGACCTGAGTTTAAAGTGGATTCCGAACCATTCACAAATATCCATTCCATCAGGATTCGAACCTGAAGCCTGGGATACCAAAAGCAGAGCGCTCTCCGCATACCTGACACCGACCCATAAATCATTATATAGGAGATTACGCAGGGTCCTTTATAAGACACCTTCTACTTACTTTCATTTTGGGAGGCACGAGTCTTCTTTGAAAAAAGATTCTAATTAAACAAAAAAGAATCCAAATCTCCGACTTGCATTAGAATGCAATTTCCACAGGACTTTCAGGGTCATTTATCTTGCCTTTAAGTATTAAAACAAATTTTGGAGATTA